>JANLJB010001714.1:27259-49941 GCA_026212285.1 Bursera cuneata | reverse complement strand
AATTTAAATATTAGAGTTAGACCCACGCAAATTTTTTTTTTAAGTGGTAACTATCATAATCGTAAAACTGTTTGTTGAGCCCCTTCCATAGGAAGGGGACGGAGTAGAAACTTAAATATTAAAATTATGCCTAAGAAAGTGGCAACTTAACAATCATGATGTATCCCGTCCATTTTCATACTTTGATCAATCACAACCTTCAAAAGACCAGAGCGGCAACCATCCACTCATGTCTCAGTTCTTGATTTGATGTTTTGTTTAATTTCAACTTACTCTGCAAACAATACAAAAATTTCATAATTCAAATCCACCACACAAGAAGACATGAGATAGCACTAAATCTTTATTGGATGAATGAGATACAGATATCTAAATAATACAAGTATTAGTTACAGCATGGAATGAGTTTCCAGAAATTTACGAGTTCTGATTTCTGCTGAAGAAAATCTGCCAATTATCTAATCTTCTAACTCACTATCTCAACCAATGTAACCGCGGCAAAGACTAGAAAAAGAACACCTCCAATGTAAGCAATGGCCTGCACAATGAGCAAAAGACATTTTAGTTTTCTCAATTACAACATGCTTATGGTAGAAAATTCCTCAGAGTCAGTAAGCACTTGGAACCACTAAATGATACACCCTTTTGAAGAGAATTATATCGAAAAAGGGTGAGTAGATGGAAGGTAAGGAAGATGTCCAACTAACACATGACCCACTGATTAGATATTTCAACTTGGAAGCTTTCAAGATAAAATATATGTGGTTGCCTGAACACGCTGATCCAACCAAGGAACCTTTTTAAGGTACAAATACCATGATGTTGCCAACTTTAAATTCTTGGACTAGACCATTTATGCGAAGGAACAAATCTACTGACAGGATTCCACATAGCTTCCAACAAAACTTTCAATACACAACATATCTTCCGCCAAATTAGAGATCTTTTGACTGGAGTCTAGACGGCAGTGATAGGCCTTATTACTTTTCGAATTCAATGACGAACTTTAAAAAAAAACACTCAGGATAACTCATGAAATAATAGACTTGTTTAATTAAGGAAATATTGATTGAAGTATCAAATTTTGAAAAGAATTTTGACAGTAATCTAAAGAACATGAGAATAATACTGGGAAACCCAATAAATCTAGAAGCATGCACCTATCGATTACTTGTTAGGAGAGATATTCCTAATAATCTCTCCTCTTGTGACTAAATACCCATTAATACGAAGTTGAAACACAGAGAAGTTTCGAAAATCAGATTAATAAAAATCTTCACTGTACCAATGTTTTGGCTAATGGATGAGGTTAAAAGTCTCAGTTTACCTTCTCTGATAAGAATGTCCCAAGTAAAGAACCTCCCAACACAGCGAGCTGTATAAAAGAACAAACAAAACAATTAAGCCCACCAGTATGAACATGAGGAAATGGAGAGAAACAATTAATCAAATATTCACAGAAAAGATATCTGGAAAATTCAGTTGTCTCTCAATTCTATAGCAACTCGTCTGAAAATTTTTATCTGTAGTCTAAAAAAAAAAAAGGCAGCTTTTATTACAATGAAGAACTTGTAATTCTCGCTAAGTCTGGTAGGTTGTTAACAGTAGAAAGAAGAAGTTACCAAAGTTGCAACACCATGACCAGCCAGTGCTCCTCCAATGACTCCAAGGGGTGACGAGGCTGCAGCAAGTGCTGCATAAAAAGAGTAAAAGGTGAGTTAGAAGTTGGCTTAGAGGATTTTCATGAGGCACTCTTTCACTGGGACAGGGAGGTGCAAACCAAAAAACAGTGCTGAATTAACTAAACCAAAACAATCATCAAAATTAAAAACAGCATGAGCTTAGACGTTCAACATAGATATATTTGCCTTTTTTTTTTTTAGTTTCTCGGAAGGGGGTGCTTATACAATAAGGATAAGGCCTTCTAGCTAATGATTACTTATAAATTCTTATCAACAATAAATCAAATTCAACTAAATTTGAAACTTGCAGCATTGCACCACTAACCTATTGTGGAGAAAAATGATTTGTCACCCCATTCAGCAACAAAAACTAAGATGAAGGTGCTGATGATGGTGTTAGCAGTGGCTAAAATTCCAGCACCATTTCCTGAAAATTCTGAAATTGCTAGTTCTGCCTGGATTGAAACACAAACATCACCCTTAATCAGGTTACATGAGAAAGATGGTTGAAAGCATAACACTAAATTTGAAGAAAAAAATAACCAAAATGAAAAATAAGTGTTTGAATTTCTGTTATAGGTTTTATTTGAATTAATCACATAATGAAATTGATATTTCACCTCCTTCTGTTCATCATCAGCTTTTGGACCATCACTTGAGGTGGCATCAAGCAATGTTGAAACCCCAAAATAGACCTGAATTACGTTTAACTTTTTCGGTTAGTTGCACAACTAGAAAGGCATGTGCCTCAGACACAGTATACTGAGAAGATACACTTTACCAAAAGGCAAACTGCAGCAATGTCATCAATGGGAAGATCAGTCTCACCGAACCTGCACACCAGTTGCTTACATAAGAGCTGCACTTTAATTATCCTCAATTAAAGATTTAACGGAAAGCATCAGCTCCAACTACAGAATAAAAAATCTTAATCTAGGGATTCTTCTCAAGGTTGGCCTTTAAAAGATATACCACTATACATAATGTAATTATTTTCATATGTTACCAACAGAATGGTAGGAAAAAGAAAAAAGAAATTCAATGGATCAAATTTTGACAAATCCTGGAACAAAAAGATTGACAGATTACATGGGAATAAGCATCCAAACAGTTTAATTTCTCAAATGTAACTGTGTTCTTCTCTTCGATAGAAGCTGTCCTTTTAATGAAACGAAATGAAGCAAATATCCATACATACAAGACCACAAAAAAAAATCTTTGAAACTATCTGCATTCTACTGTTTTAGAATGCAATTACTAGAATATATCTGCTACCAGCTTAACTATCAGCACTTTATGTCCAAGTAAAGCAAATAAAAACTGAAAGAAATAGCACCTGAAGGGAAGGATTTCATCAACATAGTGAAATGTGCGCCCAAGAATGACAGATATGATAGTCATTACCCTGTCATGACATATAAATATATAAATATATGTTCTATTACTTCGAAAGCATTAACTTTCCAGTCTCTTTAAACAGAGGAAAACCAAACAAATTTTGTTTAGAAATTACGTGATCGCTTGCCCATAAAAATATAAATATTTTATGAGGCAGCCTAGAACCATATGAACCATTGAAATTTTTTAACCTTTTTACAAATAATTAGAAGATGCTCTTGGCCCAAAATAAAAAAAGAATGCAGGATCATTTTTGCAGGGTCACTAGCAGGGAAAGTGCAGCTGTCTCTACATGCTAGTCAGTACTGGAAATAATCTATCATGCATGCTAAAAACCTGTTAGAAATTTCAGGAACAGAAAGTTAAAATGCAAAGGACATCTAAATCACCATGCACAAGCAGAATAACATACGCAAGTGCACCAAAAGTTCCAGCAAAAACAGTTGCAGCAGAATTCCTAGCAGCTAAAAGTGCCTGCAGAAGGTATAAAAAGACCATATTGAGGCCAATTCAGTGTTCTCTCTTCAAGGGGATATGTGAAAACACATATGTATTTCCATACATATATATGCTTATACATATACGTTAAAAAAAAAAAAAAAAAAAAGTTACTGAAGTAAAAAGAAATACACTTGAAATTTTAAGAATTAGGTTAGCTTTTGAGTGATTATACACTTTTCTTTTTTCAATTGCACTTTCTGCATTCTATAGCAATTTCACTTCAATAAGTAGTAAATCAAGCCTGGAAAAGCATCTGACCGATAAACCGTATAAAAAATGAATAGAAATTGAACTCTATGGATGTCAGAAAGAAATACACATTTCTAAACACGCAAACACACATTCTCAGTTTCTCACAAGCATAACTTCATCTCATTCATAGAATTTTAATTTGAAAAATTCATACAAATATTAACTACTCACTCCCACTCTTACCGCAATGAAAAAAGTCTTGTCCCCTAGTTCTGAAAAGAAGATGAGCAAGAATGCCTACAATAGAAAGAAGTGAATTGAAAATTTCAGCTGTTGCAGTTGAAAAGTCCGTGTGAAAAAATTGATTCTCATCAAAGTGATACCAACAGTGACATACTCATTTGGCGGATCATCCTTTATAAGGATGTAACCAATGTCATACTGACAGCATTTTAAAGTAGCAGAGAAAGGCAATGGTAAATTTGGACTCACAATTGGTGGAATAAACACTGACTGGCATGTGTGTTCTAAATCAGTTAAAGATACGAAGACAATGAAGCATATATTAGATTTCAACATTTAACTGGGAAATTTTATGTTCCACTATGATCTCTAGATTGATAAGATGAAATACGTATGATTTATGGTTTAAGTGCAACAACAAGACTGCCAATTATAAAAGTTACAGGGAGATTTTCCTAACTGAAGCAAAACCTGTGCTAATATCACCAAGGTCTCCGAGATAAGGAATTGACTGCAACTCACTGCCAAAGTCTGTACCAGCAATTGCTTGTTGAGAGCCTTGAAGTGTTAGCAACCCAAAGGACAGCATAAACTTCATCATACCACCAAATGATACATCAAGAGAAATATTGTCCGTGGCTAAGTGATACTCCTTTCTTGAGCTATTTTTAGCTTGGAAGTCATTTGAAGCACAAGAATCATCCAGATTGTATATTGACTCTTTGCAATTCCTGCAATCAGTGTACCTAATCTCCTGCACCAAAATGTAATCCCAACACTTGAATAGACATAACAAGATAAGAAAGCTGATATATATCATCAAACCTCAAGCATAACATGAGGTCAACAACCATGTATCACTTCTGCAAGGCGAATAAGGATATAATGTCTTGATAACAGAAAATTGAGGTTACTTCGAAGATCAGCAAGTAACAGTCACAAACCTTTAGATTAATTAGTTCAACTACAAAGATATAAAGATTGAGGTGTGCAATCTAACCTTTAAGAGAAATCTAAGCGCCATTTCTTATCAAAAGAACAAACAGAGCCGAAGATATCCAACAATGTAGAGGCCATAATGAAGGACATATATGGTTTCTAGAAAAATATCAGGTCTATGACTCTGAAACCGCACTGAGTCCAAATCATAAGACTAATTGAACAAGACTTAACATTCATTTCACAATAAGGAAACAAATGCAAATGCAGATCTAAAAAATGCTAGCGAAACAGGCGAATTTTGTATATCAACGTCCAAGTAGTTCGTTATTGGCTAAGACAACCGCAAGTTAAATACGAAAAGAACCATCAATTAGTCACTCCGGCGACAATGAAGAGAAACAACACCTAGTTTTTTATAATGTTACACTACAATACAGTCAAAATCAGAAAAGAATTCTCAATTTTAGAAAGAAGAAGCAAGAGCAAGATTGCTAAGAACTCTTACAAGGTGATCCCGATACTCCAGCACTGTATGAAGAAAGCGTCCAAACCACTCCTCACTTCTGTTCTCACAATCCTGTCTCAGGTCCCTACAAAACAACTCTTATTATTCCAATCTCTAGCTGCAATGATCCTTCAAGCTTAAATGAAATTGAAAAATTCATATAAAGAAGAAAAACTTTCCTTGAAAACTTACAGAGAAAAAGCAAAAAGAAAGACTTGGAAGTAAAAATATCAAAATTTTGGACATGCCTGGAGAAAATGAGACTTGGGTTGCGAAGAGAGAGCTTTGAAGCATGCTTCACGGAGAGAGAGTTCAAAGAGAAGAAATGGGTGCTACGAGGTTTTGATGGTTTCGGAGATGAAGAAGGCATTGAGTATGCCTTCAAAACGCTCCATGAGAGCGTTATGCTTCGCATTCTTTCCGACTCGCTCAGTCTGGAGCTTTGGTTTCGGTTTTCTTTCTGTTAACTGTCAACAGAGAGCTATACAGAGATAAGCTATCTGTGCTATCTGTGTATAGCGCCAATACAATCTCACCCTTTATCTACTTTGTTAGCTCCACCTCTAGTTGCTTTTAAGATGCAAAAGGTTCGTCGTCTCTATGTTGTTGAATCGAACTACAAGTCGTCCTTTAATCAAACAAATAACAAACCCTTCTTAACGTTACAATTTACGTGGTAAAAAATCAGACCCATAAAAATCCAATCCATAATATCACTTGGAGAGTGGATAATGCTTGTTACAAGTGCAACCGTTTAACTACAATTGAAGATGATGAGACGCCTGTGAGCACACTTAGTAACAGATGTCACAACCTCTCTTCTAAGACTTGGTGGTTCCTTTCAATACCTATGAGACACACATTTCATATGTTGATAAGTGTAAATTATACCTAAATTTCATATATTTGTTACTTTAGTTCAATGTTAGTATCTCCTATTTTTTTTTATGTGTTTTGAGTGTTTTATTGTTGGTTTTAATAATTTTTATTTATTTATATTGTAGGTGAAAACTTGAGAAAGAATCGAGCAAAAGAGAAGGCAAAATATGAAGAAATTAAAAAACAATTCAACAAATCAAGTTCAATTTTTTTACAGGAACACCTCTTAGTATTTTGAGCATAACTTCTTCGTCCAATATCCAAATAAGGTGATTCAGGTGGCGTTGAAAATCTAAGAGATAGAGCTACAACTTTTATGACTTTTTCAAATTCTGAACTTATTTTCGTCAGATAGAGAGTTTGCGTCTAAGTGTGAAACCATTCTAAGCCTAGGCGCGAAAATAGGATTTTACGTAGATTTTTTCTTTTCAATTAGGGTAGCACGACTTATTATAAATAGAGATTATTTCCTTGCAACACGGGGGACGATGGCTAGAGGAGAGAATGGTTAGGGACTTTTCCTTAAGCCTAAAAACTAGAGATTCATTAAAGAAGAAGGAGAAGGAAAGAGATCTCTTCTCTAAATTTGTAAAAATTTCTCTCTCATTAGTTTGCTTTTCATCTTTCCCATAAACTCTTTAGATTTTTGTGTTTTTAGTTTTGTTATGAAATAATTTCTTTGCTAAGGCTATGATATAGCCTAGCCTATGAATRTTTTGTTTTGATTAATAAATTTTGTTTGAATTTTTATAATAGTTTCTGAATGTTTGAATATTAGTCTTAATKCTTTTATACACTTGATCACTATATGACTGGTTTTGGTTGTTGTTCT
This sequence comes from Bursera cuneata, assembly GCA_026212285.1. Classification (NCBI taxonomy): domain Eukaryota; kingdom Viridiplantae; phylum Streptophyta; class Magnoliopsida; order Sapindales; family Burseraceae; genus Bursera; species Bursera cuneata. The sequence continues at coordinate 42,767 of JANLJB010001714.1, read as the reverse complement.
ATATTGAGAGATATTGCATGACAATTAAACTATATTCATTCACCATAATTTACATATATGATCAAGAGATATATATATGTGGATTGTGTAATAACAACAGGGTAATTCACAGGGTTATGATATTTATTTGTTCTTAACTCAAGTTAGAAATAATTGAGTTAGAATTCTTAAGTGAGTCTAGGGTGCTCGAAATAGACTTGTAGATAGCTTGGACAAATAAATTTATCTGAACTTGAGAGAGGATGATAAATAGTATTAGGAATTATCGCTTTCGAAATAATTGTAGTATCCAATTGAATTATATTCAAATAATTAATTCAGATGGTGATAGTAAAATCATAGGTCTTAGTAATTTAATTCATTGTTTTCATTGCATTCCTTATTTTAGTTTAATTTCAGTTTAGTTTTAGATTTCAACTTATCTTTCGTTTATCTAAATAATAATATTTCCAGTAAAATTAGTACTCAATTAATTGGTTCATGTGGGTTCGATATCCGATTTTTAATTATTATATTACTTGAAACGATTTTATACACTTGTAAAAAATACCCATCAGAAGTTAGAATTATATTTTGAGAACAGTTCATTATTGTCAATTCAGCCCAACTACAATGGGTCACCAAGCTCAAGCCGACCACAAATTAGATTCTGGTCTTACCAATAACATTTCCAAATAGTTCTGTCTACTTTATAGGAAGATAAGCCTTCATGTGTCTTGATACTTTGACAACTCCAAGAGAGGCCCTTGCTAATCTCTTACATTTAAGGTAAATTGACTAGTGAGAGATGTGAAAGTTGCCTTTACAGGCAAGTCTAAGATGACTGATTGTGTCAGCCACTGAGGACTGCGTAGTTATAATCATTATTACATCCACAATATTCAAACATTTTTCACAAGCAAGATTGTAACAAAAATGAGTCGATCATCTCTTGCATAGCCAAAAAGAAGAAACTTTGAGCAAAGGCCACAAATTGGATAAGGTACAAAAAAAGCAATACATTAGAATGACGAAACACTTTTGGGGTATGCAAAAACTCTTTATACTAAGCTATAGATAAGCTTAATCCCACAACTTATGAATGCTCCAAAAAAAAATATTTTGTTAAAAATTATTAAAATGGCAACATAATTGTAAAGTAATTAACAATCATAAAAGGCTGCATATGTAACATAATGCCTTGAGTCACCAACACTCATACAACCTAATATCAACACGAAGCCGGAAGTAAACTTCTCCCTCAAATGCATCAGTCATCAAAGTGGCAATCCCTCTAGCCATGAAAAAGTCACCAGTGCCACCAATCACAGAGATGTCCCTAGTCTTGTTCATCAATGGATCAGCTCCAGCAAAGTTTATGCTTCCCTTGTGCTCGGTAGAATTGAACACAAAGGAGAAACCAACCCAAGCGGTGAAGATTTGCTTCTTGTCATAGAAGTAAAACCCTTGTGCACGTCCAATTGGAGTTGAATGCAGATTGTTGTCTAAGGTAATAGGGTCATCGAACACCACCAAGTCACCAAAATGGCTTTGCCCGGCTAGAATGGTCCTGTTGCCCCAAGCAGGTGAGCCCACAATGGCTGAAGTTGCATTCTTTGCGTTCTTTCCATTGTAAAGTATGTCATGGAAGAAAAACACTAGCCTTTTACAGGGCTTGAGTGCGCGGTTTCTCCTGTTGTGAGTGGCTGTGGAGCTGGAGATGATCAGCAGGAGACTGAGCAGGACAGAAATGAGTTTGGTAGATCCCATTTCTTGTTATTCTTAACTAAATGCAAGAAATGTATGCTTCGAGGATACGGATTTTGGCTCCTACTCTAGTCTCGATATATATAAGGTTCTCTTACTGTAAATTTTACTGACAAAAGCATTGATATGAAGATTTTTCATTAAGTCATGTCGAATAAGCTAAGTAAAAATTGCTCACGGCTGATAACTGAACTACTCTACTTTTCTTCTTTAAATAACTTCATGCCTACGACTAATGCAATCTTTGAGCCGGCCGCTTGGTGCATTTGGGGACCACGAGTTCTCTTTTTTTTTTCCCCGGGCAAGTGGCCGGAGATAACTACGAAAGAATTGAACTACTTTTCAGTTACCCTTTATCATGCTAACTTGTGAACAATTAAAACTCTTATTTTATTTTGGTGATCGTGAGAAAATATTCTTTGTAGGGACTAATCCTTCCACGCCGAAAAAGTACTGGCAAAACGTGAAAATGAAACTACACAGTCTGGCATAACTCATGAGGTCAGTCACGGCTGAAACTGGTGATGGTTGGTGTTGTAAATTATCATTTTATATATCCATACTGACAGATGAAGTCTCACATCAGCCGGCCCGAACCTGACACTGACAGCGCCAGGTAACGGTGTCATGGGATTCAAGGCAGCTGGAAGCAGAATCTTGATATTGTTAAAATGTTAAAGAATGCTCTCCTGACTCCCCAGTCTCCAGCTTCAATGGGTAGGAAACTTGGAAGCATTTAAAAAAATTTCTTTATATCATAAGAGGTTTAATTGTTGAATTCATTAATATAAGTTACAGCCTAGTGTTAGAACTTAGAATGTTCAATCGAAATAATCATTATTATTAGCTTTGAGCTAGCTTTATAATTCATTAATAAAATTTGTTTCGAAATCCAACTTTCCTAAGACAATATACACAAGTTTTATTACCGTTATCTTTTGAGAGTAATCTCAACAGTTGACGAGTTTCATAGATCTTCAATTTGGTTAATAAAAAGTAAAAAAGTTGCAGCATTCACAACATGTTTATGCAAATCAATACGCTAATTAAGACCATTTTAAGTCAATTAAAGCACTATCCTAGCTAGCTAGATAAAGGCAATATTAACTAATAGAAAACACCTCATAATTTAACAAAAATTCAATTTTAAGCACTGAGAAAAAAAAAAACGTTTATATCATCGAAACCATTTCGGTAGATTCATCATTGATAATGACCGAGTCTGAGGTGTGGGAATATATTACGATAACTGCATTTCGTAAAATGTAAAGAAATTGAAATCCAATACTCAAAGGTTTGATCTTATATAAAGTTGCATCAACGAAACTCCTCATAGAACCAGAAAAATTAAACTTAGATTTGAAAATTCACGAAGTGGAGAATATATGGTGAAGATAAACTTATAATCACCAACATTCATACAATTTAATATCAACACGAAGCCTAAAATATACTTCTCCCTCAAAGGAATCGGTCATCAAGGTGGCAACTCCTCTAGACATGAAGAAGTCGCCAGTTCCACCAATCACCGAGATATCTCTAGTCTTGTTCATCAATGGATCAGCCCCAGCAAAGTTTATGCTTCCCTTATGCTCTGTGGAGTTAAACACAAAGGAGAAACCTAGCCAAGCAGTGAATATCTCTTTCTTGTCATAAATGTAGAAGCCTTGTGCACGACCAACCGGGGTTGAATGTAGATTGTTGTCTAGAGTAATGGGGTCATCGAACACAACTATGTCACCAAAATGGTTCTGGCCTGCCAATATGGTTTTGTTGCCCCAAGATGGTGCACCCACAATGGCTGCAGTAGCATTGTGAGAGTTTTTGCCATTGTAAATAATGTCATGGAAGTAAAAGACTAGCCTTCTACAAGGGTGTCGAGCCCGGACTTTCGACGGTGCAGCAGAGGATACCGAGAGTAGGAAGAGGTGAATTAAGAGAACCATCAGTACCCTTTTTGCATCCATTGCTAGATATGATCAATGGATGACTAAAAGTTTGAATAGAATGCAGCAGAGAATGAAAATATGATTGGTTTGAGGCAATGAGGACTCTTATATAGGAGTTCTTGTTGATTAATTATTGACGATAGGAAGCACCTTACAAGCTTGGCCTTGAAGGGATTATTGGTGACTCTACCTAAAAGAACTTTTTCTTGTTATTTATCTACTACATTTTGTTTGCTTCATGTCCACGACTAAAATAATCATTCAATGCACCGGTGATTTGGTGACCAACTTAACAATGTTCCACAACTGGTTGAGAGCAATGAATCAACCTTTTGATCCTTTAAAGGTCCTGGTTGGCTAAAATTAGAAAAGCTCAGCTACGCGAGAAATTAATGGTTTGGTTTCGTTTTCTTAATAATCATTTAAGCCTTTTGAATGATTAATGACATTGGTTAAATGCTACATTATAACTCATTGAAAACTAATTCTTTCACTAAAAGAAAATGATGACGAAATCCTGCTTTATCCGGACGTAGAATAATTAGAAACAAAACTTTTAACGGAAAAAATAAAAAAGTTTTTCTCATCCAACTTGTGATAGTAACAAATTAAGGGGTTTCAACTTCTGATTGTTATCAGGTCCAATCAGTTCGTAGAAGTGATTTGGTTATCCAGCTGGAATCATATTATTGCTTTCCATAGTATAAAGTAAACAATCTCCATGCTCAATGATATGAAATTTTCCTTTTTTTGTGGGGGGAATTATTGAACTTATCATCTCATCAACTCTCAAGCCTTCATTTGGGTCAAATTGGGCTTGGATATCTGTTCCTTTCTCACCTGGCAAGAAGCCCATTTTCACACATGTCGATCACATAACAGAGGATGCATGAACTTGAAGCCAAAGCTTTACCTATTTTCTTTTCTCTTTCTTTTTTCTTTCAAGGCGACGTCGAACCAATAATCCATTGAAATATGATAGCAAAAGTAATTGATTTGTAGGCTAAATGTAAATAAATCTTCTTTTACTTCTATAACTAGATGAGATGGGTCCATTTTACTGGTCTAATTGTTAGATCTTTTGAAGTGAATCAAGAGATGTAAGGTATTACAAAACTCGGAGAGAAATTTAATTTAAAATTGGTATTGAAGTATTGGAATATTATGTATTATTTCCACGAACTAACACAGACAACTACATATATTTCACTTAGGCTAACATGGATTCCAGTTATTAATTTCTAACCTTGGCAATCTTACCGACATTCATAGAAATTTGATATCAACGCGCAGCCGAAAGTGGACTTCTCCTTTGAATGCATCTGTCCTTATCGTATCACATCAAGGTGCATGAAAAAGTCTCCAGTGCCACCAACCACATAAGATCTCCACTGCCACCAACCACAGAAATGTCTGTAAAAAAAATTTCCAGTGCCACCAACCACAAAAATGTCTCTAATTTCGGCTCCAACGAAATTTATGTTGCCGCGGAGTTGGTTCTCTATGTCAATGAGAACAAACGAAAACCCTAGCCAAGCAGTGAAGGTGTTCTGCTGTCGTACATGTACATGCCTTGTGCTCTACCAACCGGCTTGGAATGAAAATTGTTCTCAAGGGTAATGGGATCATCGAAAACTGCAATGTTACCAAAATGAAAACTGCCTGAAGTGGTTAAATTGGCTCCTTCTACGGATGCCACAATTGCAGATGTTGCATTGCCTCAACTCTTGCCATTGTAAATTGGAAGCTATTTAGGTGAGACAGAAATATCACTTTCACTATAGTGAGAAGGAATACTTGACTACTTATACTTTATTACATATTGAATGTGTTTTAAATTACTTTTTTTTTTTGGAAGAAAATATTGAGTTGTCTCATTTTTTTTCCATTTTTTCAACCCACCACTACAGTCAGATTTTTATTTTCATAACCACCTATGATAATCCGTCACCATTTAATTGGATAGACTCACCTGATCAACAAAGTGATCTAGTGAACTTGTTTTCCGATAGTTTTTCTCTTGTAAATGACATCATAGAAATAGAGAGGACTAACGCCTTGCATGGATTATGGTACTTGGCCCTGGTACCGGAAGATACAGCAGCCATCATAAAAAAGAAAAGAACACTGCAACTTCTTGATACCATTAATATTTTCTTGATCAAAGCAATAATAACAAAGAAGAGGGATTTGCAAGATTAGAGAGGATAGTTAAGTTTCAAATTGTAGATGAATGAGCTAAATGTATATTATCTTGCTAGTATTACTTACGATATCTACAAGATGAGCTGGTGATATTGATCTCTATGCATTTTACACCGAGGCTCGTAGTTAAGAAACAATAGCTAAAGACAGAATTCACAAGTCTCGGAATCTTTCTTACTTACGGTTTCAGGGATTCTCTATATTAATGTGACTTTTGTTATTGAGAAAATTTACCACATAATTCACTGCTATTTAACGTAATCAATCCCTTTCATGTGGTTAGTATTTCATGGAAGCATGACCACTCCCTGTCCATTTTGGGTCCGAGTGGATGCTTAATTGTGTATTCTAACAAGTCATTGACAACGACTGATCGGTAAGGAGTCTATTGTTGACATTTCAATGAGTCTCCAATTTAAGATTTCAGCAACCAAACCCTCCAATCCTGATTTGAGCAAGATTTAATGTTCTCAATAAAAGTAATGTAACTTGCACGGGCAAATTTGGTTGGGCATTGACTTCTTCTATTAAAGAGTGTTGAAACGGGCCAATACATTAAGAATCGATAGAAGATTGTGAGTGTAATTGATTAAGCAGAAAATACGCATAAACTAAGGATTTAAAGTTGGCGGCTTAGTTGTTGGATTTAATAATATCAAGAGTTGTTGGACTTAATATTGAATTGATTAATTTGGTCTTGATAGTACCAATTCTTTTAGTTCAGGCGCTTAGAGAACCCCACTTCCGTTTCTCAACAGCTAACTCATACGCCATCTGCTTGCCTCATAAACTATATATTAAGAGCAAGTGCTCCCTCTAAATGATCAATTATATGAAGAAAAAGGTAGTCAAATTAACAATTTAATAATCTGATGGGCGTATTCTCGGCTTGAGTTTAAATAAATATAAAGAGTTTTGGATTATCAAGCATGAGAACATGGATTTTGGTCGACTAGTTGTATAATATTCTTCTCCGTTTATTGGTTCAATTTGGTGGAAGATTGGTGGGTAGGTGTTGATTTTGAATTTCAGTGGTTGGTGGTCTCTATTGAATATTAATATCCTTCTATATCTTAATTAAGCCTACCCTTAATCAATTGGAAGAGAATACTGAACACGAAAGAGGTTCCTCTCATCAATAGTTAGGTGAAACGCAAGGCAGCATACTGGTCATTATGTTTATATGCAGTAATTTTTTTTAATATATTTGCTCACATGTGAAATTCTCAAGTACTCTCAATGCCAACTATAGTGAACCAATAACAAGCTTGATATAATCTGATCAAGGAATCCAATATTTTATGCAGTCATGCTTGTTTCTTAATTTTCTTTTTCTTCTACTGGGCGTAGAGAAATCGTTGTTACGCTTATTTTCCAAGAAAGGAAAATGAGAAGAAGAAGAAGGGCGTGTTATAAACTTCAGAATCGAAAGAGATAGTGACACGGATGACCAAGTGAACTATACTATAGTAAACTGAACTGTCGAATGTAGGAAGAAAATGACAGAAACTATCCAGGGAAGACTTCAACAACTGACAACTCAATGATGCTAAATTGGGTTATTTCAAGAAGTTACTAATTTGATATGTACTGAAAAGATTGCTTCCAACTTGATAATTAATCCCTTCCTAGCTAGTGGTGATTAATTCATGAAAGCACAACTACTCCCTCTCGATTTTGAGTCCAAGTGCATGGTTATTTGTATATTCTTAGCAACTCATTAACAATGACTAGCTACGAATCTTTTGTTGACATTTAAGTTTTTCAGTTAACGGATTCAATGGCATATTTGCTAGATTTGCTAGCTGATCATCAGAGATTCATACAGAACCACAAGAAAGCAAAGGGCTAGCTGTGTATGATACAGCATTTTACTCACGTATATTATATCCTCTAAACTAGGCAGAATATGATGAATATCTTCACGAGGGAAGATGGAAGAACGGAACAAAAACATTATGTTAAGATTGATTTGTTTCAATGATGATGACCAAATCAATAACACACTCAAATCAACAAAGTGGTAGAGATAAGAGAGAACACAAGAAATCTTCAACAATGATTCGGAAAACCAGCCTTCATCAACAAGATAAAGTCTAGAATTCAAAATCCACAAAGTAAATTAATGGTTTACAGACTGTAGTTGACTTAACCTGAAAACAAATAATTCATAGAAACATTGGAACAAACTCTCACAAATGGATGTAATCAGATTACCCACATGCTCAAAAAGACTCGAGAACAAAACATATTCTCACTCTAGCAACTCGACTTACACTCAATAGTTTAGCCACATTGGCTGACATGTCAAATTTGTACAACATGTATCAGCCGAATAAACTTGATTAGATATGAAAAATTGAGTTCTGTACTTACATGCGTTTGATTTAGTTGATTTAGTTGACAAGTCAAAAAGGAAAAGGTTTTACTTTTCTTTCCAAATTACGTAAAACTTGATTTAGTTGGCCCCGGCCGTAAATAATCTAACTTTTTACACCCTGCTAGACAGCCTAATCAATGGAGAAAGACGCACTAGTTACTTTTTTTTTTTCTTTTTAATCTTATAAATAAAATAATCATCAAGATGGAAAACAAAAAAGCATCCAAAGTTTTGTACGGTGAAAATATAAATCACATTGGGAATGAAGTAAACAAAGAGAAAAGATCATTAAAAAAAATCTTTAGTCGTTGTTCAATTCAATTGATTTATATAGATCCTTGGCCACCATTACTACCCGATCAATCAAATTCCGCCACCTTTCTTGCTTCCTTGTTAATAAGTCCAATTTTACCACCTAAAAGTGGTGCTAATTCATGTCAATTGCGACACTTGCAGATAATTTATAATGAAAAAAAAAAAAGAATTAATTCATTAAAGCATAAAAATTTAAAAAGAAAAGATGTTCAAGAGAAGAATTTGGAATTAATAAAAAAGGTTAATTCTTTTTAATAAATCCCTTTATTTTTTTATTTCTCTTTTTCTTTTATACTTTTTTTCTTATTGTTTTAACATCTATGTTTTGGAAAGAAGATGGGGTGTCTATATTTTGAAAGAAAAAAAATAAGGTTTGAAATTTAATAAATGTTAAAAAAAAAAAAGGGTTTTGAAGTAAAAGAAGAAATAAGATTTTTTTGGCTTGATAATGGGGGACAAAATAGCATGGCCCTCAATTATTAAAGCATGTGAGAGATGGATTGCGGTCCACAGTAGTATCATTTTCACTTTTTCTTCTTCATGCTTCGTGGGATTAGGTTTTGATTTGGAAATTTAGTGGTTGGTGGTCTCCACTGAATTATTGATATCCCTCTCAATTTTCTCCCTTTAATCAAATTCTAAAAGAAAACCTGAGCATCTCCTTGTTAAAAATCATACAGGTGTTGCGACACTAATCGCATTTTTTTTTCTCAAAAGTTAGGTAAAAAGCAAGACAGCATGTAACACACGTCATGAAAAACTCCATTTCACAACGTTTAATTGAACACACGTTGCGAAAATCTTGTTGCCTTATCCCATTTTTGGTAAAATCTTTAGTTACCAAAGCCATAAATTGTCTGTAATGCATTGGACTGATAAGATATATAATATTGAACCAATAACAAGCTTGGTATAATCTTGTCAAGCAATCGTTGTTACGCATATTTTCCAGGAAAGGAAGATGGGAAGAAGGAGCTAGAAGAGCGTGTTATAAACTTCAGAATTGAAAGAATTGGGAGAGATAGTGGTAGGGATGACGAATTAGCTAGTGAGTACTGTCTATTAGTATACTGAACGCTCAATTGCCATTGGAAGAAAAGGACAGAAAATCTTTAGGGAAGACTTACCCCAATAACACTCAGTAGTGCATGATGTTTGATTGGTTTATTGTTTCATCTTTTTCAATTGATTTGCATAGAAAAGATATCTAGCAATTTGATATCGTTAAAAGTGATTGTACTGTGAACAATCAGTGTTACTGGAATCGACTCCCCGATTGACCCAGACTATGCCCAGCAGTTTGCATCATAAAATATTTAAAGCAATAAAAAAGCAAAACATTTTCTCGCCCAATTATTAATATCATTGTGCCTCTTTTTCCGACTCAATTAAGTAAGGAAAGGTCAAATCATTACGAAGGGAGTGCAATCTAACCTTGTTAATGGATCAATTGAAACATCATAGCAGAAGTAATTGACTTGTAGATTGTATGTATTTAAATCTTCTACCACTTTTGCAACTAAATGAACCATCCAACTTCAGTAGTTTAATAAAGCATTTGAACTTGAAGTGAATTGATAGACGTAAAGATTACAAACCTCGGAAAGAGTTTTATTGCATTTGACTATTCCAGTAGATATAGGCATACAACATACTTAGTTAGCTAGCTACATCACATTATGCATTATTTCCAGAAACCAACAAAAGACATCAAACGTATCTATCACTTCGGATAACAAGCAAACTAGCCCTCAAAATCTTACCAACAGTCATAGAACTTCATATCAACGCGGAGCCGAAAGTAGACTTCACCTTCAAATGCATCAGTCATTATGGTAGCAATACCACGGTGCATAAAAAAATCTCCAGTGCCGCCCACCACAGAAATGTCTCTAGTTTTGATCATAAGCGGGTCGGCTCCAAGGAAATTTATGGTGCCTCTGAGTGGGGGGTTTGTACTGTTGAGAACAAACGTAAACCCTAGCCAAGCAGTGAAGGTGTTTTTGGTGTCGTAAATGTACATGCCCTGTGCCCTACCAATTGACTTCGAATGAAAATTATTGTCAAGGGTTATGGGATCATCAAAAACTGCAATGTTACCGAAATGGAAATTGCCTGCCAAGATAGTTAGATTAGCTCCTTCTGGTGCTGCCACAATTGCAGATGTTGCATTGTCTTTGTTCTTGCCATTGTAAATGACATCATGGAAGAACAGAACTAACTCCTTGCAGGGCTTGTAGCTCTTGACCTTCTTACCCGAAGAAACAGCAAGCATCATAAAGAAGAAAAGAACAACGACGCTACTTCTGGACACCATTATTGTTAAGAAGACAGACTTACAAAATTGGAGAGGATGATTTGTTTCAAGATTTATGAACTAGCAAATTTTGCTACTAGTTGTGATATGCTTGCCCAATAATGCGCGCTCTTATATAGGTAGGCTCGTAATTAAGAAACAAAAGCTAAAGACAACTCACAATAATTTAAGATAATTCATAACCACTCCTTCCCTTCCGTTTCTGGGTCAAAGTGCATGTGCTTAATTGGAATAATATTATTCCACAACTAGATGATAACTAGATAAGAGTCTGCTGTTGAACTTTCAGAGTGTCGTTAAGTGACAGATTCAGTGCCATTAGCTGGCTAGGCACTATGGGGATACGTAGAATTCCAAAAGAAATCAAAGGGCTGTGCATTTTTACTTTATTTGGTTCACATATCAACTCTATCATGTAAACTAGCAGAATATGATGCATATCTTCTTCAGGGAAAGATAAAAAATTACCTTTTCAAATCATATAATTACTTCGTTGAATAAACTGATTAGATACGTAAAAGGTTGAATACTGTACTTACGTAGAAACAATTACTATGCATTTAAAAAGAAATTATATAAAACTTAAAAATAAAAACCAATTCCCTCTCAATTCTGGTGTAAAACATAATATCCTTCAATAAATTTCTGCAACCAAACCCTCCGATCCCGAAACCTTTTATATAAAACTTTTCTGTGATGCCAATTTGCACGGGCGAACTTGGTTAGTTATTGACTTGTTGCATTACATAATGTTGAAACGGGCCAATAAATAAGCTTAATTACGTAATTGAAGTGAGCTTAAACTCAAGATAAAAACAAAATTAAGGTTGCGGGTGTAATTGAGTAAGCAGAAAATAAGCATTAATTAAGGTGTCAAAGTCGGTGGCTTGGTCTAACTTAATATCAGGAGTTGTTGGATACTTAATATTGAATTAATTTGGTCTTGATACTACCAATTCTTTTAGTTCAGGGTTGGAAAACACTTCGATTTCTCAACAGCCAACTCATATGTTAGCTGCTTGTCTCATAAACTATTAAGTGCAAGTCCTCCCTCTGAAAAAGCAATTCGATGCAGAAAAAAGTAGTGATCAAATTAACAAATAATTTGATGGGCATATATTCTCAGCACGAGTTTAAACAAATATATAGTTTTCGGATTATTGAGTATGAGAACATGGACTAGGGTCCCATAGTTGTATAATCGTCTCCACTTTTGGATTCATTATTTTGGTGGGTAGGTGGGTTTTGAATTTTAGTGTTTGGCGGGTTTTAGTGCTGATCAACTGAAGCGAAGTTTGCTGGTGTTGGGCAAGTTCCGGAGTAATATCCTTCCCATTCTTATTTTAAGTTGACCGTATAATAGATTATAAAAGAATACTTCAGCCTCCCTATTCCCTTGAAAATCTTAAAACTCCAAATAGGTCTCTCTCAATAGCTAGGTGAAAAGCAAGAGTCTGCATATTGATCACTACTTTGTTTTATGTTTATATTGTGAAATTTTGGACGCACATGTGAAAGTCTCGAGGACTCTCAATGCCAATTAAAGGCTTGAGAAAAGATTAAAAAAAGAAAAATCCCTTGTTCAAATCCCATAACTTTTATATATTGCAATTGAGTACTGATGAGAAAATGTATAACATTGAGCTGGTCGGAGTTGTCATTTTCTGTAACCATACTGGTTTGTCTCTTCTAGGAAGGGATTAAGAGAAGAAGAAGAAGATCAGACGAATGTGGCAGAAACTCTCTCCAGGGAAAAAACATATATTTATCCCAACACTGCCAAGTCAATGATGCTGATTAAATTGGGTCATTTCATGTTATTAAATATTTTATATGCAGTGAAAGATTGCTTCCAATTTGCGAGAAAAATGATGTTGTTAGGAAGGGGATGATAAGGTAAAATGATGGTACAGAGAACGCTCACTGTCACAGGGCTGTAGTCCACAGTTGACACAGACTTTGCCCAGCAGGTGGCAGGCATCAATTAAAAGTAAAACAAACAAGACGTGTTCACCTTCTGCACCAAGATAAATTCAAATTCAGTTCCTAGCAATATGATCCTCAATTTTATGATCTCAAAACAACAAAATTGTAAAAGAATTAAACAACAAAATGAAGCTGTCTGCAGCTAGCTTTAATTGATTATACTCAATAAAGTCAGAAGGGTTATTAAAAACACCCAAATAATTGAAAGACATGGCCCCATCATGGCTTGCTCTTAGATATTAATTTTATAGCTTTTGTTTACTTGCACATGGCCGAATCACTATGGATTCCAGGATCCATTATCAAGTCTAAGCATTCTGCAGGTGTTATCATTCTGGTGCAAGCAGAACCAAATAATTCAACTAACCATTATTTTTCTTTTGTACTTTTTGTGTTGGATATTTGTGTTCCGTAAATTTATTTTCCTGGTTTTATAAAAGTGTTATAATATGTATTAGATAATTAAAATCCAGTCGATTAATCCGATGCACATTCATGGATTAGTATTTGTCAACTAGTCAATATGGTGGTAGATAGGATTAGCCAGCAGCCGCAGACTGGTCACCACATGCAACTCTGACTTCCCCATCTGGATTCTTGTTTTTATATGACAAAGACAAACAAGTGCTTCGAGGATCCAAACTTTCTCTAGAAAGATAATGTTTGATCAACTATATATGAACAAGAGAAACAAAAAAAAAATCTTTAAAAAGAAAAAAATATTATATAATCTCCGCAGGAGGAAGATGGCAATGACTTGATTGCTTGTTTTATCTTCACTATCTCTTACTTCAATCGACTGCGGAGTTGCTTATTGTGAGATAAGATTTTACCAAAACGCTCTATCAATCATCGATTCTAGGGTTGATCATTAGTTGTGGGTCGCAATGAGTTGTTTCCAATTTCGAGAGGTAGTCGTATTCACCTCCATAAAGATTTTTTGACGCTTTGTTTACCTAATGTGACCACATCCACATGGAAACGGTTTGAATACGTTTTGTGCACTGTAGAATTGGATTGAATAACAAATAATGTTCTATTGTTTTAATAAAATATCGTATTATATAAATTAAAAAGTTGTAATATTGATTATTCTTTGTCCTTTTGTCGTTGTTTTATTTTTATATGGTCCGTAAGTTGAGCATTTCTAGCAACTAATCAATAATCGCAATACGAGTGCACCGATCCATTTTCGCTACAAGACAATGACAATGACGATTCAATTCCATTGCAGTGAATTACTTTGTAAAGTAGTGGACAGGATCAGCTAGCCACAGCCTGACCATGTGCATGCAAACAAACCAATTGCTTTGAGAATCAGAATTGGAGAAATATTTCGTTTCCATTTGATTCTTCATGAAGCTGACAGAAATTTCTTTAGAGGGGAAAAAGAGGAATACAAGATTAGGTGGGTTGCGTATAGTGCAAAGATGATCAGAAGGTCCCTGTAAACGTTCATTTCATTTTTATTGAACTTGGGCTTGGGCTTGGGCTTGGGCTTGTGCTGAGCCCATCCCATACGCCTGTTCTGCCTTTTTATTGCCTCTTCGAAGGTAAGACATGTAACCTTGGAATTGGGTATCTAGTGTTAAAATAAGGCAGATTTATTTGATATTGTATTTCTCAAGACCAACCATTGAAAGATGTGTACTAGTATTAAGTCAAAATCACGATCATTTATCAATATAATATAGAGATGATAATTGGGTGGATCCTTAGTTCAGTCCCTGAATTGAGACGGGGATGAACAGGGATCCCTAAACGGGAATATGAATTTGGACTAATTCTTAAAAATATATCTATATAAATCATAAATATCAATACAAAATCATCATATTAATCAAATCACCAACAATCTTTTCTTTTTATACCATCCAAATGTCTTTTCAATTTGCTCATGAACAGACCACTGTTTAATTTAAAGAATTATAGTCCAAAAATTGTAATAAGAAGGATTGTCAAACAATTCCCAAATCATCGATAGGACAAACACTTGCTTCGAGAATCTATTCTTCAGAATTCACGAATTATTCCCATTTAATTCTATTTAGCTCGCAGGCAGAGGAAGATAATGTTTGATCAATTACATATCAGTAGAGAAAAAGATATACCTAAGTATACATAGTGATATATAATCTCTCATCTACATAATCAATTGACTGAAAGCATGCCAGTGATCGGCAGAGCGGTTCGTCTCATTCTTATTGAATTTGGGCTGAGCCCATCAGATACATGTGTTTTGTCTGGGTCTCATAACGCCTTGGATATGAAATACAAGTAGCGTTCCATTCTCATATGTCAAAACAAAGGTGCACCAAACTTAAGATGTTGAGGTTGTAATAATATTTATGTCTAGTAACATTCATACAACTTAATATCCATCTTGAGTCGGAAATATTTATCGCCTTGGAAAGTATCAGTCTGAAATGTTACAATCCCTCTGGCCATGAAAAAGTCTCCAGTGCCTCCAACCACTGAAAGATCCCTCGTCTTCGCCGCCATCGTGTCGGCGCCCATTATATTTAGAGTACCTTTATGCTCGCTGGAGTTGAAGACCAAAGTATAGGCGAACCAAGCATCGTAATCAGTCTTCATATCATAGAAGTAGAA
>JANLJB010001714.1:14489-26977 GCA_026212285.1 Bursera cuneata | reverse complement strand
CTTTATGCTCGCTGGAGTTGAAGACCAAAGTATAGGCGAACCAAGCATCGTAATCAGTCTTCATATCATAGAAGTAGAATCCTCGAGCTCGTGCAACTGGTGGTGAGAGCAGGTGTGTATCCTTTGTCATTGNGATCATCAAAAACAACAAGCCTCCCGAAGTGGAACTTGCCTAGCTTTGTTTCATTAGTAACTGCGGCAGACGTTGCATTGGCCGCATCATCGCCACCAATTCCACCGAAGAGGATGTCATGGTAATATAGCACAAACTGTTTGCATGGTTCTTGTTTCTTCTTTGAAGCCAAAACGGCAGACTGAGATATCACGAGTGAGAGAATGAAACAGAATTCTACGACAATTCCTCTCATGTCTAAGCGTCTAATGATGGTTGTGTGCCACTAAACCATCTTTCTTCAGCTTAAATACAGCTGGTTATGTGCTACATACAAACGTAGTAAAAGACACGGGCAGTTACAATTTATAATTAATCAAGTGGGAAGCTTACGTGGAGCTGGTCATGCCATTTACCGAAAACAGCAAAAGATTTCAAGAGCCGGCTGGAGCGACCTTAATAAAATAGTGAAGGAAAGCAACTAAAAGAGGGAATGGCACATCAAATTTCATCTTTTGCGCTAGCCCTGTTAGCTTATGCACCAGTTCAGTGAGTGCTCAACCTGTTAATCCATCTTCTGCTGAAAATGATAGATGATTCGCTCAATAACTACTCGTGTGTATCCGGATGTAGTATTTGTGTTTCAGGAGCAGCTACAATTTTTTAATATAGTGAAGTGCGAATCTTACAGTGAGCTGGTCCTTCCAAGATAGTGAAAAATTTAATACGTATCTGCAGATCACGATCACTCAGGCTGAGCAAGAATGATAAGTTTCAAGCAAAGGAAAACCATGAAATTGATCAATTCTCAGAATCCAACTCCNCACTTTAAGTTAATATGCCATCTGGAAGAATCCAACTCTCATAATTGCATGATTATTGGCTTCTTTTCTAGTCCTACCAGCCATGTATTTGATCCTCAGACGGAGAGGTTCAAAAAAATCACTTGAACCCATTTCATCTATCCGTTGTAATCTCAAGGTAGTGACTAAAAGTGTATACCTTTGCTCCATCCATTTTGAAAATTTTAACATACACATTCACTATAATCTTACAAAATTAGTTATAGTGCAATTGCAGCTGTGAGAAGCTAATTTAAAATGATTAGACATGATGACCTCAGAGTTGTGGCCTTGCTGAATCGGTTGAAAGAAATTATGCTTATTTGAGCATAATCAGACAAGGTCACTATTCTGAGGTTAATTCCCTTGTAGGTGAACACAAAGATGGCCAAAGAAAGCACGAGACAGTTGATTTAGCCAATTTGCCAAACAAAATGCTCAGAATCACTATTGGCAGATACAGCAACTAATCAGTATCAGTTTTCTCTAGCTTGGAAATTAGAACACCTCATTCACTACAGTGATTGGCATATTATTGTAAAAAGCAGCACATTCCAACAGCAGAACTTCTCCGTGTCTGTGTTAGTGTGATGCTCTGTACAGATGCATTCAAGAGTTCAGAACCCAATTCTCAATAACAAACCAACAATTACGTTCAGATTTTGTCCGTCTAAGAACAAAGTCTTCCAGGAAGACATCAGTTAAGATTCTATAGTGGGCCACCTTCATCCTGTCAAGCATGTTTGTCACAACAATATAAAGCTGAAATTTAATACAGTATCAAAACACCAATCAGTTTATCAACGGTGCACACGTCCTCCATTTTTCAAAAGACCCTAAATGCTTACTACCTAAACTTAGCTTCATTCTATTGTTTAATTTTCAGAGTCATCAAAATTACTTGTTCCTAACCAATCAACATCCAACTATTATTCTTCCATCTTCAAGAAAATAGAACTAAACATCCATAAATCCTATCCATGAATTTAATCAACCATGACTATTTCCTAGCCATGAAGTATAGGACTTAGTAAATAGGGGTGGATTCCCAAGAAGGCTAAACCTTCCTTTCATTTTTTAATTGATAGGATGGAAATCAGGGGGAAACAAGAGGGCTATTATTTTTCATATTATTTGGTATCCTTAATGAAGCTCAGAGAAACTGTTAACATGACCACCATACTTGTGTATGTTCAAATTCTCTGTGCTCAATTGATCTTATTCTTTCTGTTCCTCTCCTGCCTATTTACAAATTAATGGAGTTGGAGAGTTCAAACTTGAAAGAGATACACTCTTTCTCTCACCATTTTATTTTCAAATCAAACAGGGGAAATGCAGTTCATGAACTTTCCCCTGCATCTTTATTTTTCTCCCACCAAACAAAGTTTTAAAGGTTTTTTTTTTTTTCGATAATCAGTTCCTCGACTTTTCCGTTGTTCATCAGGGTTAAATCAGGCTCAGTCCACACCCTAAAAGCTTGATAGCCAAGGAACACGTAAGACGTATATAAGTTCCAAGTAGGTGACTCGAAGGGGATTTGAAATCGAGTTTTATCCCCTTTTAAGCTAACAAAATTCTGAATCTAATTACACCAATAAAACAAATTTCTCCGTTTTTTTTAGAAACTCAAAACTATTGCATTAAAATACAAATAAAAATTCAAATTAATACAAGCATTTAATCACTGGAACTTCTATTGCGAATTCTATAAATTATGCGTCCCTTGCTGGTATCATAACGACTTACTTCAACCTTGACTTTATCTCCCGGCAATACACGAATGAAATTCTGTCTAATCTTTCCTGAAATATAGCCAAGAATCAAGTCTTCGTTATCTAAACGAACTCTGAACATACCATTGGGAAGCGACTCAGTGATGAAGCCTTCGTGAACCCATTTCTCACTGCTGGCCCCCTCTTCACCGCTCTTTTCGCTTCCTTTCCTGCTGTTCACAGCTGTCGAAATCTTCGTAATCTTTACAAAACCCTTGTTTACATTGAACTGTACTCGGCTGTTAAGAATCGAGAAAACGAAAAATATAACAAAAACTGCAACAATATATTAAAATTCAAAAAAAAGAAAAAGAATAGAGTGTAGTGTAAGGAAAGTTGCCGTACTCAATTGGAGTTGGAGACGAAATGGGCAACAATTGATGGCGAGGAAGAAGCAGAGGATGAGATGAACGGTGGAGATTGCAGTGGAGGTGAAGCATTTTTTCTTTTTCTCTTTTGTGGTCTAATTGAAACCCTATCGATGTGAGGAACTGGGAGAAGTGAACTGTGGTGCTTTTGTACTAACCGTTATCTTCAACCAAATGGGTTTCTTATTCAGCGTGAAAGGACATAGCCTGTTAACTTACACCACTACTTGAAACGACAGCGTAACCGGTGAGTGATCAACCCAAAACTGATGAGTTTTATCAATCTTCAATCACTCTCCTAAATTTGATAAAAACAATAGTTAAAAAAAAAAAAAAAAATTAAAGGGATGTTGTTTGAAGTGATGGCCACAATCCCATAAATAGACAAAAAAAATTTAAAAATCAGTCGACCAACACTACTAAGATGTGAAATATAAGATGCCACTAATAATAAAAAATTATTGATAGGTAAAATGTGACTATGATATTTATATTTTTTAAACGTTTTTCTAATTTAATTCAATTTTTTAATTTTTAACTTAAGTCAATTTAGGTCAAGTGAGATTAATATTATGCCTCTAAATCTAATTAGCAAACATAGTAGAGTATGAGCTAATATGATCTACAATAATAGATTATATACTCAAATTCATGCATAGACTTCATTAGAATTAATCCAATATTGTCTAACAATATTCAGTTTCACAGAGAATGGATGATCAACTTATTTTTGTTCAATAAGTCTATTGTCCGGTGACTTGAGCAATCAACAACTAATCAATCACAATGGCATTATTGATCATCTAGCTGTTGAACTCATCAGAACACTTCGTAAAATCAAAAATCAAAATGGAACTAGTTAGATTCTAAGTCTTTGTCATGCAAGTGTTCCCTCACTTCTGAGGCTAAGTCCAAAGATGCTTGATCACTATACCGCTGTACCACCAATACTGATGTTGTCGAGAAATCCCAAGAAGCCAACAGACTCCCAACAGGCCCCAGTTCTGGGTAATCAGTCCTGTTATTTAAAGCTACGGCTATTTCACCGTCAGGCATTCGACCCACCAAGAAAAGATTAGAGTGCCTCGCCTCGCGGATTACAGAAATAGTTTCTGCAACATTCCGGACAACTTTCTCCTCATATTTTATGGAGTCATCTTGAGATGTTTTCAGCCTAAACTCTGAGAGAACCTCTTCATCCCTCGAACTTAATTGGGTGCTAGAATTTTCAACCATATCAACTCTAACAATGTTGCCTACAGTCTCAGGTTCCAGTAAGAAGCGAATGACCATTAAACTGATACCAGGGTGCTCAGCCATGAGAATGCCATAAGCAAGGGCTTCATGATCATCTTTGCCCCCAAAGAAGAAAACTGTAATGGAATAGGAAACACTACTTGCTGTTACATGGGTGGTTCCACCAAGTCCACGATCAACTAAAATTCCAACTGAACATGGTGCATGCTCTAGGACCCTATGATTAACCAACCGAAAATCAGATCGAGTAGTTTCCAGAGAACCATCCAACCTCTGGTGCCTATGGAATGGAAGAATTATAATTGCAGCTCTCTTACTCTCAGCAGTAGTGCAAATGTCCTCATGCATATCATTCATCGAAGAGATAGCAGTCATTGGCCGAACAGATACCTGGCTCAGTTGCTGAAAAGCCTCAAATGCCACCACGATGTAGTCAGAACCTGAACATCTGCCCTTATTCCAAAAAGGTAAACCATTTTTCCTTGCCTTGTGAACCATTAAGAGAGCTGATGACCTCTCAGAGAACTCCATGAGGTGCATTGCATATACACGAAGTCCTTGAGACTTCTGAATCCCTCGAGAGGCCTCAAGGAGGTTAATCATTGATGGTATGTTTCTTGCACTATGAAAACAGGTCAAAATCCGAAATTCAGTGTTTGAGTTTTTCCTTTCAACAGTCCTATGCTTGTAAACAACAATTTTTGCCCTTCTCGCTGGCTTATAAACAGCCATAACAAGAGGGGTAGTGATAAAGGTAGTAAAGAGAGCCATTAGCACCATAATGGCAAATACTTGATCATTCAAAACCTGAATAACAAAATTTACTGTACCAGTTAGAAAGAAGGTCCACTATAAAGAAAACAACTAAGTTATGAACTTACTCAGTAATGGAAGAGAAAACAAGTTACCTTTCTATCTTTACCGATGTTAAGTACTATGAGTTCCACCAAGCCTTTAGTATTCATCAGGAGCCCAAGTGCGAAAGCTTCACGGCGAGGCACTTTGCAAAAAAGTGATACCACAACAGTGCCAACAATCTTTCCGAAACAGGCTGTAAAAATGACCAAAGCCAATAAACCCCATGATTGGAGACCTTTAATTGTAGCTACATTCGTCTTCAATCCACTTGAAACAAAATACAATGGCAGAAAGATGCCAGATACGAGATCCTCCACTTTTTCCACAAGAGCAACTACAAATGGACCTTCCTTGGGGATAAGCACACCAACCACGAAAGCACCAAACATGGCATGAATTCCAATAGCATCAGTGGTAAATGCAGCAACCAGAACAGTAACTAATGTAGCACAAATATATGTTTCGTCCACCGGCTCACCTTCATGGCATCGCCGAGCCATCCATTCAAAAATCTGCGGAACAATGAGAATTGAGCAAATGACAAAAAAACACCCGCACAAGAAGACCCAAAATGGAACAAGAGAAGAATGACTAGAGCCAGAGAGGGCAATGGCAAGAGCAAGTAGAATCCATGCAGCAACATCATTAACTGCCGCAGCTGACATAGCCATTCTGCCAATATCAGTAGTTAAAAGCTTCAGCTCAGCCAAAATGCGAGCTAAGACAGGGAAAGCAGTTATAGAAAGGGCCACACCCATGAATACCATAAACGGGGTAGCATCCACACCTTGAGATATACTTTCTCGTAGGATGACAGATGTACCAATACCTAATGCAAAAGGAAGACTAATTCCAGCAACAGCAATGGCAAATGCCTTTTTCCCAGTTTGGCGAAGGGACTTAGGATTTAATTCTAGGCCCACAAGGAACATAAACAGAACGAGGCCAAGATTTGCCAGAGTATCCAACACAGTTTGACTCTTGGGTGGGAAGATAGCATGCAGAAAACTCTTGCTTCGACCCAGTACCGATGGTCCAAGTATAATTCCTCCCTGCACATACATGCAACATATAGTAATATCTCTGATTTTAGCGTTAGATTCTAAGATGCAAAATTGTCAATTTGATGAAGCTGAAGCCTATATTAAGGAACTCATGTACCATATGCCAGCGCTTGAACTAAAGAAATACATAAAGAAAACAGAGGAGAGAAATAATCCAACTACTACGCACACAAAAATCAATAAAAATTTTGAAAGTAAAAACCAATTAACAAAGTACCAAGGATTTTTAATTGAAAAATCAAGATTATAATGAGCAAAGCTTTGGAGAAAGTGCTGACTCTCTCAAATATCATCATCAATCAATTGCTAGGTAGTTCTGTTCGTGATTGTACGAGCAGAATCACATAACAACGACAACATCAAAGTGAGAAATCAAACACTATACAAGTTTGCCTTAGGATTGGATTTAGTTTAAATTTCATAAAAAAGTTGTAAACAATTTTAAAAAATTAATAAATAACCATCTATACAAAAATTATATCTCTCTTTATAATTGTTTACAATTTTTTTATATGAATTTTCCAAATTGTTATATGCTACCTCATATTATTGTTGAACCCAGAAAGGAAACTTACAATAATCTCTGCAATGACACGTGGCTGTCTCAATGGTCTCAGAAGAAAAGCAAGCGCTCTGGTGAGTGCAATAACCAAACATATCTGCAGAGTGGCAAGAGGAAGTGCAAAATTAAGAGGACTATCTCCCTGAAACACGCCATTAGACGCAGACTTCATAGGAGGAGGACACGTAGCACTGGAAGAAGCCATTCGTCTCAAACAAACACTTTCTTCACTCAATCACTGCAAAAAGATATACAGTCAGATTGCACTAATACAATTCTCAAGAAGATTTATACAAAACAAACACGGTTCATCAACAAGTAGATCAATCACCACGTTATATTACGTCGTATTGAACTGAAATTGATAATAGTTGCACTAAAATATGAAGTACATTACCAACAAATCCCATTCTTTAAATTCAAGATAGATGATACAATTACTTGTTGTTTCGCTACGAAGTGGTGGTGCATGTGGTGGTGGCGGCGCCGTCGCGGAGAAATATTAATCCGTCGCCTGAACCGCTGAGTTAAGAAGATTGTTTCTGCAAAGGTTCGAGGCTTCTCGTTTTACCCTTCGATTCTCGAAAGTGAACAGCTAATGCGAAAGCAAGCTCCTAACATTTTCTTGTAAAGTTCAAGTGTGACCCAACCCAACCCAACCGATGTTGACTCCAATCACTTGGACTTGGAGGCAGTTAACCTTAAAGGAAACGTCAAAAATATGTAATTTTTCAACTTGTGGGGTAAGTTTTGTGAGTTATTCGACAAAAAATTCGACTTTATATAGAAATATCGAATGATGTTTGATATCTATCAAGGAATGTGTCGTTTACATCTTTAACGGGATGACGACGCTGATGATAACCAAATTTTTAGAGGAATTATAGGGAATAATATGAATCGTCAATGATTCATAACTATTTATCGCCTGTTTTTGTGATTTTATATTGATCTAGAGAAGATTGATCAGCTCATAAATAAATGGATACGATGGATACGGCAGTGGCGGCTACACTTGGGTTGACAAAGTGCCCAAATACACAAACTAAGCCTTTCTTATCATGTGCGGTCGACCTGGCCGTCTGATGACAAAATTAGAAGTCAAAGGAGTCGCTCATTTAGTGCTTACCCTGTAAATGGCCATCTCTGTAACTACTATTGTCATATAAATCCAATGATAACACATCACATCTATTTTATACCGCAAATTGCAGGTCTTCAACGTCCATGATGCTCAGGTCATAATTAATTTGACAGTCATTGTTGGTGGATAATTTATTTTTAAGTGCAAACTTTCATCATTCTTTAATAAGAGATTATGCCCTTCAGCGGTTGCATAACGCATGTGCTGCTGGGCTCAATGTTGGGTGTCATTCATAAAGAAATACTAAAGGGAATGGCAGTTCTGTAATGTTTTGAAAATGATGTTCTTTTGCTCTAATGAATTTCAAATTTTGCTCTCTTTCGACTTAGCTAATGCAAAATGCCCACAAAGGACTTAAAAAAACAAAAACAAAAAAAGCCACTGAACTACCAACATGTTGCATTAATAATAATACTGGAAAAAAAAAAAAAAAACAAAGGTTGATGCATATTTGAGTCCCTTTTAGTGAAAAGACAACAGCGCAGACTAAGTTTGAAGCAATTATTATAAAGGATGGCGACAACTAATCTAAAAGATTTATTTTATTGATTGCACCAAAAGTGGATTCTTGTTACATTTGAAGAGATTTTATATTCAGAGGTTTCCTGGTGGAGATCTAAAGAACAAGTTACATGCTTATTAAAATAGTAGCATGACATGACAAGGGTATCCTTGAAGGGATGGTGATAAGCCATTTTTTATTGCTGGATTGAGATGAAGAGAACTTAAATTGATCAGCGAATAAACAAATATGCCCATTTGGATTTCAATATTGGCCATTGGATCAGATTTTTTATTGACAGAAACTAAAAATTACAAGCAAAGCAATTCAGAAACTTATTCTGCAGACGCTTGGCCCATAGACTCATAGAGCATGTAAAAATATTTACTTTAGGGCGTAAACACTTGGGTTCCAACTGATGCATGTCAACACATCGTCAGGCAGTTTCTATATCTTCGTTATGTGACTCCGCTGTTATCTTTATTGAAGACCCTGCTCTATGTGGTCGAGCAGTATATTGCTGTATCACCAAGACTGAAGCTGTAGTTGAGAAATCAGGAGATATCAGCAAGCTGCCGATTGACCCCAGTTCTGGGCAATCACTTCTCGTGTTCACCAATGCTGCTGTCTGACCCTCTGGCATTCGACCGACCAAAAACATGTTGCATTTGTTGAACTGCTTAATCTTATCAACAGTTTCTGCATTGTTTTTTACTACTGCTTCTTCGAACGTAAATGATTCCGCATGTGAAAACTTCTGTTTGATTCCAGCAAGAAATTGGTTTTCATCATCGGGTGAAACCAAACTGTTCGAATTATCTGTTGTTTTATCATTCACAGCAATCTCTTGTAATATTTCAGGACTTGTTACGAACCGAATGATAGTTAGACTGATACCAGGGTGTTCGGCAATGCGTGCACCGTAAGCAAGGGCTTCAAGATCATCATTTCCGCCGAAGAACAAGACTGTGATGGAGTAGGAAACATTACTTGCAGGGACATGGGTGCTTCCACCAAGGCCACGGTCGACTAAGATCCCCACTGAGCATGGTGCTTTCTCAAGTACCTTCTTGTTCACCAAACGGAACTCGGCTCGCGTTGTCTCAAGTGTTCCATCCAGCCTCTGGTGCTTGTGGAAGGGGATGATTATCATCGCTGCTCGTTTCCTTTCAGCGCTGTCACAGATGTCTACGTGCATGTCATGCATTGCTGAGATTCCCGTCATTGGACGGATAGAGACACGGCTTAGCTGCCTATAACCCTCGAATGCAACGACAACTTGATCGGTATCTGCAGTCCTTCCCTTGTTCCAAAAGGGTATTCCATTCTTTCTAGCTTTATGAACCATGAGGATTGCGGATGGCCTTTCGGAGAGCTCCATGAGGTGCATTGCGTACACACAGAGTCTTTCTTTCTTTTCTATCCCACGCGAAATCTCAATGAGATTAATCATTGTGGGAACGTTCCTTAGACCATAGAAACATGCCAAAATTCGAAGTTGATCATCTGGATCTTTTCTCCTAATTGTTCTGTGCTTGTAAATGCCGTTGCTTGGTTGTTTGGTAGGCTTATAGACCGCCACAACTAAAGGTGTTGTGATAAATGTTGTGAAGACAGCCATCAGAACCATGATTGCAAATGTTTGATCATTCAATACCTGCAACATCAATCAGGTAAAATGATTAAAAGCAAGAAATCAAGCATAATAATAGCTGGGCCGAACAAGTTACAAAGTAATAAAATTTAATTCGTAATTGCAAAAATAGCAATTTACCTTTCTGTCTTTACCAATGTTGAGGACAATGAGCTCCACCAATCCTTTAGTATTCATTAGGAACCCCAATGCTAGAGACTCCTTCAAAGGCACTCTGCAAGCGAGGGATACAGTTACAGTGCCAATAACTTTTCCAAAACATGTCGTAACTATAACTAAAACGAGGAACCCCCAAGATTGAAGCCCTCGAATTGTGGCTACATCAGTCTTCAATCCGCTTGAGACAAAGTACAATGGAAGAAAAAGACCAGATACAAGATCCTCCAGTTTTTCTACAAGAGCGCCAGCAAACTGCCCTTCCTTAGGAACCAGAACTCCAATGATGAACGCACCAAAAAGGGCATGAATACCAATAGTATCAGTGACAAATCCAGCAAAAAGAACAATTGACAATGTAGCACATACATATAGCTCTTCCACAGGCTCACCCTCAGGGCAGCGCTGTTGCATCCATCTAAAAATAGGCGGGACAATGAATGTGCAAGCAACAACAAAACCAGTCCCACACAAGAGAACCCATAAAGATACAAGCGGAGAACGGCCAGTTCCAGAGAGGGCAACGGCAAGAGCAAGTAGAATCCAAGCAGCCACATCATTGACAGCCGCAGCTGACATTGCCATCTTTCCGACATCAGTAGTTAAGAGCTTTAGTTCTGCTAAAATACGGGCCAAGACAGGAAATGCAGTAATAGAAAAAGCAACCCCCATAAATATAAGGAACGGAGGGCCATCTACACCTTTTGAAATAGTTGAGCGAAGGGCAAATGAGGTTCCTATCCCCAAAACAAAAGGTAGGGTAATTCCTCCAACGGCTATGCTAAGAGCTTTCTTACCAGTCCGACGGATGGACTTGAAGTCGAGCTCTAAGCCTACCAGGAACAAAAAGAACAGAAGGCCAAGGTTGGCTAAAGTATCCAACACTGTGTGGCTTTTGGGCGGAAAAATTGCATTCAAATAATCTTTGTTCCTTCCCAACGCCGATGGGCCAAGTAATATCCCTCCCTGCAAAAATAGCTTTAAAATTTTAACTCTGATCTCCCTTTCTGTCTTAGTTTTCAAAAACAAACGAGAAATAAGAGATTATCTCTAATTTTAAAATTTGCAAACCCTTTTTTTATCGTGAACAAAGATGAAAATGTAAAAAATAAAGATATGCTGGTTAAAAACGCTCGTTAAATCTGATGAATTGACATACTTCCCTTCGTTAGAGATAATAAATTTGATGAACACAAATCGGAAGGTTATTGAGAAAAATAAGTTTCGGAACAAACTGGCGTGGACTGGTCACACGCTTAACAACTTGTCAAATTAGTCTCAGTCAAACATAGCTGTGAGCATAACTGGTGCGAGTTTTGCTAGACCCATGTGATGCATGTAGGTAAGGGCCGTGAGACACACGATTGTAACACTATTAGATTCCGCAGTCAAACATATCTTTTCTTCAAAAGCTCAAAAAGCAACCGCGACTTTTCAACAAATTTTATGCCGTTCATTATTTTTTTTTCTTTCACACTCTCTTAGCACTATTCACCGATTAATCATTGAATGGTGGACCGGAAATTGTAAATGAGATGGAATATTCTTCACCAAAATCACTTTATGGAGAACGGAACTGATTTATTATAATACAAAACTCATACTAGAGCACAGGAAAGGAACAGAAGAACAATACAACTTGCTTGCTTTACGTATAACGATTAACAACTAAACGTGTCAAAACTTACTATAATAATTTAGGGGAAACCCAACCAAGAAATGTGAAGAGAAACAGCAAAAGTTACCTAGAAATTAAGAATAAATTAAGAAGAACAACTTACAACAATCTCGGCAATAACGCGAGGCTGTCGTAGAGGCCTTAAAAAAACAGCGAGAATGCGTGTAAGCAAAACCACTAGGCAAATCTGNTAGAATTGCGAGAGGAAGTGCATAGTGTAGAGGATTATCTCCTTGAAAGACTCCATTCGAGGTGGCCTTCATAGGCGCAGGACATATACCTCCAGCGGTGCCACTTGCCGACATTTTGCACCAATATCACCTCAAAACTAAACTGAACCAATCACTAGTTCACAAGCACTTCATTTCCTGCAAAATAATTAAAATAATAGCAGTCAACATGGGACTCCAAGCTGAGATCCTAAAGTTGACAATTGCCAACCCAGAAAGATAAATTTAAGGTTGCTTCAACAGAGATAAGATTAGTTGAAAATTATACCATGAATCAGCAATTTCCATC
>JANLJB010001714.1:0-13424 GCA_026212285.1 Bursera cuneata | reverse complement strand
TAAAAATTCAACTAGACATGACGCATTACTAGCCGCTTCATTGCCTCGAAACTTAAATTGGAAATTTGCATGCAGTCTGATCTAAAGACAATAATGTCCCACTTAATGGCATCAAATTTACCATCACCAAAAAAATGACCAAAGACAAAGATATCGATGCCGACGATTGGATAAAGGAAGAGGAAGAAAAAGCTGTTGATTATCTCGAACACAAACCCTTTTATATTGTCTTTACCAGATACCCACAACAACACATATACACCAAATCAAATCAAAACAAGTCTCCATTTTTATTCATTTTTTCTCAAGAACCAAACAGAATATTACAGACATGTAGACGGAGGAGAGAAAGAGAGAGATTCATGATCACCTGAACGTGCGTGCATGTAAAATATTCTGATGAAAAAGCTGGCAACGTACTTCTTTTAAGTAGTTTGTTTTATCTTCATTTCTCACTAATGTTCTCCTACAATGTTCCTTTGAATCTCTATCGATCAATGAACGATAACGAAGAATGAGTATGTAAATACATATAAATAGTATATGAATACGACTTCCAAGCAGGGAAGACTCAGCAAGCCTTGGAGAATATATATATACATAAGGAGAGAAGTAGATCCGCTAAGGTCGAAACGGGTAATGTCACTTATACCCTCGAGTTGTGTTAATCAGCCAACAGACGTGGCAAATTTTATCTATCTTCCTTAGACTTTACAAAGGTAAAGTAATACAAATCTCCTCCATTGGCAGTCCATAACGTTAAAGTTCACAAAATTTAGACAACATGGCACAATTATTCCTCACTTTAATCATTTTTATTTGTTTTAAATTCGAAGTTAATAAGAATTTTACAAATTAAAAGAATCAAAATTTATAATTCCTATAAATTAATAAAAAAATTAAAAATTACATTAATAACATCATCCAAAATGTTATCGAAAATCAAGTAAATCAAATTTAAGTGATGTTTACGGCTACCCTATCATTTGTCATATCACTACACCATCCAATTTTCAATCGTTAATGAAATCAATGGTATTTCATATCTTAATTATTGAAACGTAAATTCAATATTATTTTAATATACACAAACAAATATAGGATATTTGAGATTTTTTCCTTTTTCTATGTTTATGTGAGTTTTGATTAATTATCTTTATATATATATATTGTTTTTATAATTTTTTTTGGATAATTTTGCTAACCTGCCCTCACCTTTAATGAAAAATCAATAACCTCTTATGTAGTTTTGAAAATTTTACCGACCTTCCTTATTGTTGCTATTTTGTCATTTAATTTAATTAGAAAAAACAATAATTTCATTAATTTACTAAGATTTTCATACCAATTGATAGTGATTGAACAAAATTTAATCAAATTTAGTTTTCTTTATGTTGAATTAAATGGTCGGATAATAAAAATAAAAAAGCCAATAAAATTTTTCAAAATCACACGAGAGATCATTGATATTATCCTAAATCTCTTTTGCATTGGATTTGTTTTGTGGGTTGATAGAATTGTTTTTGCTTACAAATTTTTTCACATTAAAGTGAGGCTTAAATTTAATCGTGTTATTTCTTTCAAATTTTATTAAATTTTCAAAATCTAAAACAACAACAATAAGGGAAACTTCTAAAATTATTAGAGGTTAAATACGACTTTTACAAATCACCTTTTGCCTAGTTTATTACATAAGTGCCCACAACTAACGAGTGAACAGACAGAATTGGTTTATTACATTGCTGATTTTTTTTGGTCATAAGTGACAAAATTACACATTTAGGTACATAAACCGATTAACATCAATCTTATACACATTTAGGTGCAAAAACCTAATAACATTAATCTTATATTTGGTGAAAATTAGGTACATAGATAAGCCCAAATCTAACAAACAAAAATACGAAAAATATATGACAAATGATATCATTCAAAATATCTAAGTCTACATTTTAATAACCTATATTGATTCAGATAATATTTTTTAAGATTAATGTTACACTTATAAATTATATATATTGACTAAATTTTATATGTAATATGATATGACGTTGTTCTTATTTTTCTTATATCGATTTCTTCACTTATATGATTTTGATTGTATAGTGATAAATAAGATCAAATATAAAATCTGAATATTAAATTTATCATGTTGATTTTTGATTGATGTTTAGTATAAAAAATATAAAAAAAATTAATAATAATATCCTTATAACAATAATTCGATAATTTTTTACAAGATAAATAATTGTCAAAAGTTGCATCATTCATAGTCCATGATTTAGCTAGTACAAGTTAGGATATCAAAAAATAATTGTTAGCATGGCTTTGACATTGGCATCAATAAAATTATGTGATCTCTTTCGATCGTGTCCACGATAAGTGCATACGGCAATGATAAAGAAAAACTATTTCTTTTGAATATTTATGGCGCAGAATATTACTCGTGTCATCATCCGAAAAAAAAAAATATAAAAATAGAAGGAAAGTCATCATCAATTATGGACCTTACACGTGTCTTCATAATAAAATTGGCTCGTGCATTTTAAAAAAAGTAAAAGAAGAAGAGAGGTAGATCACTTCTGACAAAGTCAAACTTAATCTTTAATTGTGAATTATGGAGACAAAAAATTATATATGTCGTTTTAAGAATTATAGTTTTGAAATGTTCCGCTCGTATATGATATGATATTATTAGCATGCTTCAAGATAAATTTATCCAGTTTTGTTTTTTAATTCTCTTAAAGTCGTAATAATCTTAACATATATCTTGCAAATATATATTAAGTTTTAAAAATTTATGTATATTAATTATAAAAATCATTAAAATTATATGGCAAAACTCATTAAATTTAAAACTTAAGAGATTTTTATAATTTTTAATCGTCAAATTTTAACAATTGAATATAAATTTTGATAGATTTTTATAACACATGTTAAGATTAACTTTTAACATTTATTTAATTGAAATTTGAAAGAGACCCCGCATGATGAAGGCATCTCAGATTTGATTTGATGGTCAAGGAGCTATCCCTTTTCATTGGACAGGCTATCGATCCACCCGGCCCAAATGTGTTGGACCTCGTTCCACTTTTGAGTGCGATAGCGATGGCTATTTTTTTATTTACCCCTATGTAGAGTACTATCTATTGGTCTACTCGGCTAAGCGTTGAATCTAATATTGAGTTAATTAAACATGGAGATTAGCGGTGGGTGATTAATTTCAATTTTAAAATGTTAACATCTAACGTGGATTCAACGCTTGCATGATTGTTTTAATCGAAAGCAAAACTGAATCTAGTCTAATACACAGTAGAGTACAAGATCATCTACGACTTTAGGTGTTGGACTGGATTCAGACTCGGTCGCATATGGCAGGTGATATGTTCAATAACAACTACATATTGTTAAACATGATCAAGTTGTTCATAGATAGTCAATGCTATGCATTTGTGATACAGTACAGACCATAATCGCTGGAGTGTTCGATTTGGTTTAATAATCTGCGTGGGTGTCATCGTCATCTATGGTTGATCTTCTTGTCATTTTGGTCTCGGTTTAACCCAACCCAAGCATTTCAATTTGGGCCAAAACGGAAAGCTCGACCGAGTTTAGGATAGTGAGAGAGTGCTGCAGTGCAGGGTTGCTGCATAATGAATTGATTTACGTCCAAGTTCTTGAAGAGGAATCGAAGATGGTGGTGGGCTTGTTTGGCACTTTACATAGCATTTTGCAATCTTATAGTTAAAGCTATAATATATGCTTTTGATAGATAGGAATAATCCACCCAATTATTGAAATGCCGATTCTGATTTAACATTAAGTAATTAATAAGACGACGAAAGCAAAAGCGTGCAAGAAATACGATGGTGATTGTGCTTTGTATTGGCAGATCTGCGTGGCTTCCTCATTTCAAGTACAAGTTTATCATTAATAAACATTCTTAATTAATGCTAAATGAGGGTAATTAATTAGTAACAAATCTTTCTTTTATTAAATTATTCCTCGCTTTAATTAGTTATTATAATTATATATCAGTGGCTGAACAGTACTGGTGTTCAAAGCTAAATTCTGTCTTCTTTGTTACTTTTATGGATTAACTATTTTTTAATTAAGTTGTTAATATTTGGAAACACTTTCTTTATTGCCGACTCCGGCATCAGGAATTGAAACGATGCTTCCATAGCAAAAATCCCTTGAAAGGGCATCTTAATTAACAATTGGTAATTAAATTCTTGGATATAATAGCCACTCAAATGATCAGGTCTTATCACATTATATCATTATCAATCAATCAAGGATTCCTTCTCCATACCATCCGTTAATATATTTCACTAATTCTAACAAAGTATTGTAATTATTCATAAACAATGAATATTATTAAGCATTGTATTTGATTACGAGGATGCATCGATCATGTATATATTTTCTCGGATCTATCTATTGATGATACGAAACAAACCGATCTCCTAAAAGACTATAAGCTAGTTGAAATAATTTCGTCGTATATAATTGTCATAAAATTTAATAATGAGAGACTGAAATTATGTTTAATTAGTATTGTTAGTATGATTTTTGTTTGACTTAATTAATTGGGTGAACCCACTTGTAAATTTCCAATGCTAGCAATATAAAATAACTAGAATAAAATTGATGAAAAGTTCATCAAGTAAATTAATTATTAACAGAAGATCATAATTGATAAACTAAACTTCGTAAATATAATTGTATTCATATGATAAGATATATATATATATATATATATAAATGTTGAATAATTCAAATAGGCAAGAAATGCGAAATGATGATGTTTACAAGATAGCACCATGTATGGTTGAATTCATTCATGTGCACGACTTTTCAAAAAAAGAGAAAAAAAAAAACAAATTGGTTCCACTTTCAGGTAAGATGTATCATCATGGCGGTGCTGGATTGAAATCAACAATAGTGGAAACCAAACGCAAGAGTAGCTAAGAGATTAACGCTAGCCATTTTTATGCAAAAATAATAATAAAAATAAAAATATTTTATGATTTAACCTAAAAAATGGATGAATAATTTGTATATAAAAATGCCCTTTAATCCAAAAAGGGAGTGAGAAGCAGGGTAGGAAGGAGCTGGAAACTGTAACTCAACACAGACAAGTGAAGGAAAAATCCAAGCAAAGCCACAACATAAATCCAAGTAGTGCAGATTGAAAAGAGAGAATAATGAAAAGAGATCCCAGAGGACCATGCATGTGGGCAGGTATGAATGATTCTGGCAAGCGCATTATGACAAAGAGACGAATATAAAAAACACAGTTGATAAAAAGGGCATTGATATAATAGAAAAAATTTGACAGAAGCAAGGAAGAAAGCTAGCTGTTCTAGCACACAAGGTCATTTCATGGGACAACCCCATTTGTCCAGTAAAGGCATGGAATGCCTTGTGCTTTTGCTTGCATCGGTACTTGTCTTACTGCTAATTTGCTGACGTTTGTCTGTCTGTGACCATCTCTGATATATATCATATCTTTCTCATATTTCTCGCCCGTCTATGAAGGGAGGTGTCTCTGCATTATGTTCTCTAACTCCAATTTATAATTCTTGCTTCAATGATCCATGTTAACCTTTTGGTATACAACAACATCATATAACACATCTCTTAGGAGCTACTTAATTTTTTCTTTGTTTTTTTGTCTTTTAAAGCATGCCCAAGTCCCAGCACTCCCACAAGCTTTAGCTCTTACTCGCTTCGTTAACCTTTACTTTCCATGCAACTTTTTCTTGAAGTACTCCTTGCTATGCGGTTATCTTGTTGGAGAAATATTGA
Organism: Bursera cuneata; assembly: GCA_026212285.1. Lineage (NCBI taxonomy): Eukaryota > Viridiplantae > Streptophyta > Magnoliopsida > Sapindales > Burseraceae > Bursera > Bursera cuneata. The sequence continues at coordinate 7,610 of JANLJB010001714.1, read as the reverse complement.
CTCACCGCGTATTAATGTGCTGGCACCACCGTGGCACTACTGATTCCATCATTACTATAGTAAATTTGCAGTCTCATCTTCTTGTACTCTCACACCTTTAATTACATAACAATACTATAGGTATGAACTCTTTATACAATCGTATATAACATATATCTGATAGAAAGAGTGAATTTATAAAAATAATAACATTAATTGAGATTGATGATATGATAATCATATAATCAAGTTGAATTTATATAGAAAGAAATTGTGATTGTAATCATATTTTTAGTTTGGAACAAAGTTTCATGTACGAAGTAGTAGCTCTACATAGCATGGTAATCAATTCCTTATTGGCTTATAACTAAGATGGAAAAATCAAGTTCTGATGAACATCCAAAATCAAGTTTTAGCTTAGAAATAGTAACGTGTTATAAAAAAAGAAGAAGGTAAGGTCAATAAAAATATAGAGTAGATGAGATTCAGGTGACATCAAATCTGTAAGAAAAGCAGTACACTTAGCCGAATAACAATGTTATCACGAAAGACTAAAGTAGAATTAGAATATATTTTTAGCGGCAAGCATCTCCTGGTATCATGCCAAGAAAGGCTTAAACTCTGGGCCTCTGGCAACGTCTCTTCCACCTCTCTCCCCTTCTGTTGAAGGAAATTATTCGTTTAAATCTGATCCAACAATGTAGCAATGCAACAAAGCGGTCTTCGTGGCTTTTTGAAACGACGTAACTGACAATTAAACAAACTTATTGATGATCACGAAATATTTTATGAGTTAATGGCATCATGTTCCTGGAAGAGATATTATATATTAATTGTTTGTACTGTACTTTCAACTTTCAAATCCAATGTATGTGGTAAATACAATACAGAATAAATTACTCAAAAGAAAGTAAAAAGAGAGCTAGAATGGAGAGAAGAGAACAAGTGCAGTGATAAGATGGATGGATGGACCGATGAGAAGGAGAAGACGCTTGATTGGACAAATGGTGTAATGGAGAAGGGCGAAGGGCGAAGTTACAGGATTAGGTTAGGGCTTAGGGGGAGGACTAACCCAGGGTACCCTTCACTTCACTAGGCAGCCTTTTGGTGTTGACAAGACAGTGAATTCAGTGAGTAGTGACTGAGAATCTGATGTGATCTTTCCCCACATTTTATATAATATTTCCTTGTTGCCATCATACTCTCGTTGGCCCTTTTGTGGTTCCCCCCCACCCTCCATTGTCTGTTTCTCAATTCCTTCCCACCATAATTATTTTAACGTTGGCTGTGAATGCTTAGACTTTTTCGATAATTTCTTAAACTAATTTATTTGTTGTACTAATCTATTTTGTGTTTTTATGGTTACACCTTTTCCTTTTATATATCCTAAGAATAACCAAAAAAGCAAATATGACGAGCATATATACATGAAAAAGTCTTCTAATGACATGAAATGCCACTTTGATTCTTATGTTAAAATTATATAAAAGATAGATAGCTTAACATTCTATTTGATCTTAATTATGATACACTACTTTCTTTAAAATATTTTCGTCAAATTGTTCGTGCCTGTTGTTGTTATTATTATTATTATCTCAACATAAAGCAATTCAATTTGCATTAATAGACCGATAAAACAGAGTTAATCTATACATGGAAAATGAATTACTAGAAAAAAAAGCTAAGTTTGAGTTTTCAAATAACAGTTTCTGTTTAATCCTTGAAGCTAATATGGTGCAGTTCTTCCTGCATAGCTCTAATAATTAAATAATAACTGAAATTAATTATTAACGATATATATAGTTATTTATTTATTTATCTACTTCTTATGTTATCTTACTTACCTTTTAATTCTACTTTCAATTATATGAAATCAAATTCTTTAATTTGCTAACATAAATTCTCTATCCATCCTCTTTCTCACATTTTGTGCTTACATGGATAATAAGATATGCTATAACTATTACCTAATTTATGATAATAATCATGGAACCTAGTTATGACTTTTTCTAAAGTAGCAACTAAATTTGAACATTCTCCTAATTTCATGAAGTAAAATCCTTGACCCACTCTTTAATCGTGATTATTCTTAATTATCTTTGGACTATATATATATATATATATATATGTAAAGGGATGTTACTTAAATTTATGATAATTGATTCCACTTAATTAATGTACGAGATTTATAAATAAAAAAATGATGTTTAATAATGTTAACTCATTAACTATCACTACCATTAATTTGGCAAGATGATAGTTATAGCTAATAAGCGTGATTATTGCAATATGATAAATATTTTTATATGTAAATAAAGTATTTATTTCCTATTGAAGAAGGAGGTAGAATTTATCAAAAAAGTTTATTTTGACTGCTCTTTTGTTTTTTTGATATTTTTCTTGAATCTTCTCTATTTTCTAAAATTCTTCTTTAATCCATAGAGGTTATCTACGAAAGACATGTTGAAGTCTGTGAAGAGAGGCAAGTTTACGTTGTCCTAGAGAAATTTGTTGGATTAAAATCTAACTTTTTTCAAATCTAATTTTAAATTAAAAAAATTAAAGTTAAAATACCTCATTTTATATATATAATCTCTCCAGTTAATCTTGTTATATATATGTTGTTCCCACTTGTTTTTTACATGTCATTTCAAGCCAAGTGTGTCTAGTATATCTCCTTCCAATTTTAGTTTTATTTTATGTATATATTCCGAACCATTGTGGAATGGATAACTTTTTGGCGCATAATATATACTAATGCTTTTATATTGACAGCAGATTCCTGAGAATTATTAATCATTCCATTAACAACACATTACATATATACAAATGAACCTTTTTAACTGTATCTAAATTCTCCACGCACAAATTTCATAATCATCCTTTCATTTTGGAGAAGATGTTCAACTGTTTTTAAAAAAATTATCTTTTAACCTTCCTCTCACAGCTACTAAATTGTAATGAATTGATAATTTATGTATTATTTTCAAAAATTTAAGTTACAATAATGCACTTGATGGAATGTCCAAACTGATCACATAAAGCCATTACGAAAATTTCCTTGATGGGTCTTGGAAAACAGCTGCAGCCGCTGCTGTACTTGGATTTTTCTTTGGAAAAGTCATCCCTGTGTTCATCATTTTCAACCGGTAAAGTAATCGGCGCGTTTTTTAAAAGGTTCGAGTAATGGATTGCCAATAGAGAAGTCTTGTTTTCACATTTTAAAATTTTTTCCTTGATGGGTTGTGCTTTCATATTGTCCAATATTTTTTATTTTTGAGTTTTTTTCTTAATGGTTTGACGACAAAACTGAATGCCGATGGCACCATTCTAAGACTACCGGTGTTCGAGCCCATATCAGTAAAGTTTTTCGCGTTAACAGCGCTAGCTAGTAGCTAATTTGGAATCTTATCCATATAATAGTGAATCATTTATAATATTTATTTGTTTATTTTTCATATTGTTCATTAAGACTTGTATTTTTCTACAGTTTAAATCGGGTCTACAGTGATCACCCGAATGGAGATGGTCATGATGATAATGGGATTAAGTACTTGTACTTACAAATTTGGTTTCAGACAAAGCTGAACTGTCATATCTCGCTTTTGCTGCATATATAATATAAGTTCAACAAGAGCTTAACTATACTGTTACACGCATGTTCTATCGGCAATAAAATTAATTAATAACTTGAAGTAGGATGTTGTCATACTAAATTATGCCAAGATAAAAGAATTTCTGTTTATATAATGGAAAGCAAAAAGGTTCCTCAAATGCATGTCAAAGGGTTGTCCCTGTCCATTATAGGTTTGCTAAGCATAAACGGAAACCCTAGTTAGATGCAGCTAGGTTTTTCCTGGAATCTCTAGGGTTTTACAACTAGAATTTACAAAACTTTTCAAGTTCTTAGTTCAACAGTTTCGTCCACGTAGCAAACTTTTTTCAATCCTGTCAACTCAACTTCAGATGTATAATTAATATACATGTAAATCTCTACGTATGTATTCCAAAGAACAAAAGGGAAAAATATATTAATATGACCCAGTTACTTCGTATCTTTGAAGACTCAAAACTAAAGTATAGTACAGATTGTGCTTACTACATTGTCGATTAAATATATATTATAATAAATAATCTGGCATATGCAAAGGGAAGTGATGGGCTCTACATAATGCAAAGGGATTGGTGGGAGGCTTCTACAAGGAAACAAGCAAGTAGCTAAGCAAGGAAGAATACGAATAACTCCCTTTTATTTAGTTTATTGTAACAAATACTTTAAAAAAACTATTTCTTGCCCTGATATCTATCTTGCTTTTAACTATATAAAGCCATTCCTCCACTCGCAGATCCATGAGATGCTCGGTTAAGCTAGTGATACTAGAAGCTCTCCACTTCCACTTCCATTCCACTCTCTGTTGACCCCCTTTGTGAGATCTTGTTTTCAAATAATAAACGCTATATCTTCACTTCACCTCTTTCTTCTCTCTCCTTCTAGCACTTATCATTTCATCATCTTTCTATTTCATCTTGTCTCAGTGTAATTCTTTTCGCAACTTGGGCTGAGAATTTGAAGGATAAGTGCTGCCCTGGGGTTTCTCTAGGGCTAAGGGGGATGTGCTGCTTTTTTTCTTTTTGTGTTTTTTTTTTTTTTTGGCATATTTACATGTGATAGTAGCGTAGATCTGTGCATCAATCTCGCAAATCAAGCATGGATATACATATAGATTCATAAATTTTGCATTGGACACCCTTATTTTGTTGTTTTTGTCAGTACTAACGATCAATAATCAAATTTTGGTGCTTTTTGTTCTTACTTTTTTAGAGTCAAGAGTTAAGAGAGCTTTCTTCAGTCCACTCATGGGTGGCAATAGGATTTAATTAGCTGCCGACTCATTCATCCAAATACTGAGTCTAAGTATGAGCAAGGTACCCAGTAAATGAGTGAATGATGCGGGAGACAAATTGAATCTTAGGCTTCCTGTACTTGGACTGAAGGGAGCTCCCTTTGCTGCTCTCTATGATATATAGATCTTCAATTATTAATATTTATTTCCAAACTAGGGAACACTAGCCTATAATAGGCTAAATCTTAACAATACATTATGCTGAGTAATGCTCTATTTATTCTCTGAAAACTGAGGTAACGCTAACTGTGTACTTTAACTTTTTGGTTTTTTTTTTCTTGCTTGGTAACCTAGTGAGATTATGCATGTTTGTAGATTTCCATATTATATGGTGATTTCCATTCTTTCTTTTGCTGTAGAGAAGAGAAGACTCCGCAGATTTTGACTATAGGGGCTCGAAGGTATAATATTATTTGTAATCTTTTATGAACTCTCGACTTCTTCTACTACTTCACAAAATAGGGTTTTCTTTTTCTGTTTTACTTTCAACATAATTTGTAGTCATTTCATCTCTGATTCTTAGTCTAATAATTCGCTGGCTTTTGTGTTCTGTGGCATATCTGAGCAGCCTCAAAACCTATAAACAAGTTTAGGGTTTCGTCAAGCTGCACTGCAGTTCTCGTTAAAGCTATTTTTCTCAAAAGGCACCGCATGACGGCGAAGTTTACAAGCTCACGCTCTACGACAAACACCTTCTTGGGTCTTGCTCTCTTACTGTAACAAGTTCCTAGACATGTCTCTCAGTCTCAGAGTACAATTACCCAAATATCCTCGCCATCAAGAAAATATCCCTGTCCAGAAGATGTTCCTTCTTTTAACTTGTTTTGTTGCTTATTTTTTTACTCTTCGATGTCCATGTATGGACAAATGTTATCCAATTGTATCATGTCTTCATGCGTGTGTTTGAGGTTTTCTGTTGTTGGCTTTCCGTAAGTTTCGTATTACTAATTAAATATGATCATTCAGTACCAAGGTCATCATGTTCTCGTCTTTGCTTTTCGCTGCGTTGTGATAACGAGCTAGATAGCTAGCCATGAGGAGAAGTGGAGATTTATGCTCTTCAAGTTTGGAAAACTAATATTGGCAAAACAAGACTCATCTCCATTCCTCCTAGATAGAGCAAAACAGACACATTTGTGTAATTATATGTGTTTACTGTTGAATCTTTACCTTGAATTAATTACATCCAATCTCATCATTACTCAAGTTATAAAGCTTATTGGGGAAATGCTATTGCGGTTGATCAACTTTGAGCATATATATATATATATATATATATATGATCTCTATCATAACCTATTCGTAGACTATATAGAGGCTTCAACCAACTTATGAATATACGAACAATAAGGAAATTGACACTTTTGTGGTTATATATAAAAGTAAGAACAAAACCAGAGAAGTAATGGTGAAAAGTAATTCTGAACATTTCGATGTCATCTTTGATATTGGATTTATTCACGTATGTGGGGTTTTTCATAGTTCAATTTGTCATGAAATTTTATGTTTGTAGCTGCAAAATTTACTTATAACTTTTTCTATATAAGCATTTACTTTGTAGCATGTATATATATATTGTGAAAATGTTAGTAATCAGCAAAACCTAGCTAGGCTTCCTCTAGCCCTTTATTAGCATTTTGAAAGAGAATATCAACTAGATAATTAATGACTTTGTAGATGATTTTTTTTTTATTAACTAGCCAAATCCCACTGTAGATAATATTAAAATTGGATTCAAAGGAAAATTATGTATAGCTTAATAAATTAGAAAAATGAAAGATGATATGATATATACCATGATAACACAAAGTGGGTTGCTTCTTGTATATAAAATCAAACAAAATTAAAGTTATTGGGGTCCTTCGTCCTTACGGGTTCCCAAGCCATAACGAGTGAATGACAAATGCCAGACCAAGTTTTGCTGCAGTTGTATTAATGGTTCTCCTTTCCCCAAACGAATCTCTGAAGAAAACAATTCCCACCACACACAGATGTTTTTCTTCTCTTTTCTTTTGAGCAAGCTCTCTGTGTCAATCACCTTCTCTTTTTTTACCTCTATTAGCTCACGGACACTATGCTAAATATGGATACGAGCTTTTTCTCCAAGTCTCTTTCCACTTTTTCAAAACCCAACGGCTCTTTCATTGTCATGATTCATCAATTGCACCATCTTTAAAGGACACATATGCCATCGTTTTTTGGCATTATTGTTTTATAATTATAGTTTGATGGAATGGGAATTTTCCACGTGCCCCTAACCAGAGAGGTTCCATAAATTTTAAATGTAAAAAGTTTGATTGATATGACAACCAGATTTTAATTGGTAGATATAATTATCAAGATACAATTGCATAAATGTTAAAATTTTTTATCATAATCTTCCTTTATCCTCTGGGGCCTTGATGTTCCAGCCCGGTGGGTAAATGTTTAGCGCAGATCAAGTGGATTATATTTCTTATTAACACTTTTACGTCAAACTAAATCTTTTTTGTGGGATGTGAATTTGATTGTTTTCTGTTTCTGTTGGCAATGGAACATGGTATATAATATCCCATTAACTCAGATTTGCTAACTGATCTTCATAAAAGAGGAGAAAATTAATTTCTTTTGCTGGCATATTTGTATGATGTGACAATCAGAGGATTTTTTGTTCAACTTTTGGAAGAAAACAACAAATCGGGACATCGTTTTCTTTAGAAGATAAGTTTGAGAGATTCTTTTTAATTT
>JANLJB010001713.1:0-16737 GCA_026212285.1 Bursera cuneata | reverse complement strand
GACAAGAGTCTTACGTTGACATCATTCCGCTTTAAAAGTAAAAGTTTTGATAATAAAAAACACAAAACAATGAACGAAGCAACACATATATAGTTGTGTTTTCTGTGTTGGGTTTTGCGATGGAAGGGTTTTAGGTTCCAAATAGGTAGACAATCGGGGTGGAATGTAATAGGAAAAAACTTTGACGGCTATATTTTTATTGATTATGAATCATATTTTTATATTTTACTTAATTTTTTATATACATATATAAGGGTAGATTCAGAAAACATAAATTTAAATATATATTTGTACACACAAGCTAGCATGGATATGATCACAACGAGTCTATGTATTATAAACTATTAGATGATATTAAAATCAATAGTTCAGATTACACACGAGCCTCCAAACTTCTAATATAAACTTTTAATATTTCAGATTTTAATATAGGGCAGTTTCAGGAGACACAAATTTAAATATAAATTATAAACCATTAGATGATATTAAAATTAATAGTTTAGATTACGTATGAGCCTCCAAACTTTTAATGTAATATTTACTCTCATACAATCTTTTTCCTAACATTAAATGCTTTATTTCTTCTCCTAATTCTCTTTCATCCCATTTTTTTCCATCTTTTCTTTCAACAAAAAATATAGAATCACTAATTAAATTTTTGAATAATTTTTATAATTTATTTATAATAAAAGAATTTAATTTGTGTCTTTTTATTTTTGTTAAAAATGACAATTCTTAAATAATATCACAATGGTTATTAAAAATAAATAATTTTTTGAAATTATTTATAAATAAAATAATATAATTTGTGATTGTTGATTTTTGTTAAAGATTATTTTAAGGTTTAGTTCATGATTGTTGATTTTTTATTTTTTATTTTTGTTAAAAATTATTTTGAGTTTTGCTCTAAAATATTATTATTCCTATATTTTTTGTTCAAATAAAATATTGAAACAAAAATGAGATGAAAGAGAAAGATAAAATAGAATTAAGAGAATAGATAAATTATTTAATACTTGAAGATAGACTGTATGAGAGAGAATATTGCATTAAAAGTTTATAGACTCATGAGTAATTTGAACCGTTAATTTTAATATTATCTAATAGTTTATAATTTATTTATAAATTTGAATTTGAATTTGTGTCTCTAAACCCACCCCATATAAATATATATATAACTCAAGCTATTGTAACTTAAGAATTCAACTACAAATTTGGATATTATTTTATAATCGTTCATTTTTTTTTTTTTTTAATCTAATGATTGGAAAAGTTTGTGAGTTTTTTATTGATATAGAAAAAATTATATTTTATCTTATTTTTCTTATTCATTGATTAGAGAAAATTAAAGGTTACGAAGAAACGTGATCACAATAGTTTAGCCATATATATATATATATATATGAGAGATATTAAAATCATTAAAAGTGTTAACATTTGTCTTTAAATCACGACATATATATAGCTAACTTACTACAATACGATGGACAAGTTTTTAAATAAAAATTATAACTTAGAATTGTATTGGATAAACTTAGAATTGTAGTGGATGTTTAAATCAATGGCATGATATGTATGTTCTACCTAAAAGTTTTTTATACGTGAGGTGACAAAAAAAAAAAAGAGTAAATATTACTTACCAATCTTGAGTTTTGCCTTTAGTTCACTCATATTGGACTTTCACTTACTTTGTTAGTCAACATCTATTAATCTCTATAAAACAAAAATTTTACCGTTTTACTCATAGTAACAAAGTATAAAGAAAACATGACTAATTTTGTATAGAGTAAATATCACTTATTATCCATAAATTTTAATTTAATATCACTTATTTATTTTTATCATCTTAACTTTTAGAAATTCATCAACTAAATCTTTGATTGAGGAGACCATAAGTCAATATAAGTTTGACCATCCTATTAAAGTAAAATTACTTATATACCCTTTATAATAGTATGTAGAACATATATAACTAAATAAAGAAAGATATATGAGGAGTAAAATTACTCATATATCTAATAGCTAATAGTAAATTAATTTGATTTATCTAATAAACAAAAAAAAATACTTCTAATATAAAAATACTAATGATTTTTTTAAAATTAATAATAATTTATATTATTAATTTTTCAATTATCTATAACATAAGGTTTGTATTATCAATTTTTTTTTATCCCTTCTTATAATATAATACACGTTTAGGATGAAGTAGATGATAAAATTATGTGTTTAAATAAATAAATAATATATCTTTTTGTTTAAAATTAATTTATAATTTGGGTTTTTTTATAAATATCAATTAAATGATCATGGATCTTATTGATTAATTTTGTAAAATATAGGGGAATATAGATAAATTAAGCTAAAAACTCCATTTGAGTGACATTAAACCAAAATCTAAGGTAGTAGGTGATATTTACTCAAAAAAATACTAGTTAAAATATCATTATAATCTTGCAATGTTATTTAAAACTTATGTCGTTAGAGACCATAAGTCTAAATGATGAATTTCATGAAGCATAAAGGAGCCACAAAAGAAAAATATAAAAGTTATATCTGAGTGAAATTAATACAAAATCTAAGAGTACTGAGTGATATTTGCTAAACAAAAATCTCTAATAATATAAAACTTTTACTCAAATCATTGACTTAAATTTATAGTCATTCAATTCTCCCAACTCAATAGCGTAAAGAATCGATGAGTTAATATCATTAAATGTGTTTTTTTATATTAANATTTTAACCATTATATCAAATGAGATAAATTATTAAAATTTTATGTTAAAAGATGTTATTCCCACAAAATAAATTTATTGTTTAAAAGTATAAGTAATGTCATGATTTTTTTTAAATAAAATATTTCAAATTTTGTGATCCCAATAGTTAGAGAAAGAACATTCGTTTGTATGGGATGCACATGCATTCGTTTTATTATAGATCATATATATGCATCGATATAAAAGATATAAAGTTATGCAATATTGGGTACCATTCTAGCTTAATGTTGTTCACCTTTTTGCTATTGGTTTTCATCGTTAAATTTAACCAAAATGAGGGTAAAGTAGACATTTTTAACAAAATTCATAAAATTAATATTTAATATACTATAAAATTAAAATATGTAAAAAAAAAAAATCTAAAATCAACTCTCAAAATCTTTTTTTATTTTCGGTTAAATCAATATAATTTCTTATTTTAATATTGGAAAAAAAATATTAATTTAAGTAATTACGTTATATTTATTTAGTTTTGTAGATCACTTAATTTTTTAATAAATTTAATATTAATATATGAATTTTTATTTTTATTTTTTTTTTTATAAAAGACTATATACTCTTGTTCAGAAAGANTGTGAAGAGAAACTTCCAGCCCATTACCTTCTACTTCTTTTAAGGATTGATAAAATAAAAATATTTTATATTGTCTTATTTTAATATTGATAAAATAAATTTGATTGATTTAATTTATTCAGCTATATTTATTTAATTACATAGATTACATATTCAGTAAATCTAATATTAATTACATATAGGAAAAATTTTAAATCTCTAAAAAAAATTATTTATGACTAAATAAATAATAAAAGTATATTTACACAAGACAAAATTAGGCAAAGAATTGGGGCAGGGCAGGTATCCCCATTAGAAAATTGGGTTGTTCTGCCCCCACTCCATTCTTTCTCATTTAATTTTTAATCATAAAATTTTTCCTATAGTTAGTATATTTTTTATTTCATAAAAGAAAAGTTATTAAAATTAGATTCAATATTTCTAATTATTTAAAATTGAAAACAAATGTTACAATAATAAATATTAAACAATTACTAGGAAAATAAAAACAAAACTACATCTACAAATTCATGAACTCTACTTTTAGAAACTTTGCTTCTAAAATTCACATTAAATGACCTTCAAATAATTTAATAGAATTCAAATGTAGGTTAATTAAAATTTATTCGTACAATCGGCGCATTATTTATTTTAAACTTTTAAAATCTTGATACTACATCAGAATATACTTTAATTTTTGCCTACTCTTACATGAATTTCAAGATTCCCGATTCGAGTACATTCTTTTAATTTGCCCACACTTGAATGAAATCCACTATTCAAATCTTGCTTTAGGAAAAGGTACAATCTTAAAGGAAAAAGAAGCAACATTCATGCCAAAAAAAAAAAAAAAAAAAAAATGGTAGAAGTGAAGAAAAAGTAATCTCCTATTGGCAAATGAATGGAAAGAAAGATTTGAAATAATTTTTAGTCTCTTAATAAATTGCTATGTGGACCATTGTGAGTTTCTATCCACACAGAACCTTCCCTTCTTCGAAAAGTTTGACTAAAATGGGAAAAATTCAACCTTTTCGAACAAGTAGTTCCATTTCCAATATCATTGGTGGAAGGGAAATGGGAATCGAAAACGAAAGGTTGAAAAAAGTTTAATGAAGCAATTAATTGATTAATCTTGAAATTTATGGCGCGTTTGTTCACGAATTTCAATATAATTAAAAATTAAAAAAGAAGAAAAGAAATGTCCAGCATCACAACTCATTGGACAAAAACCAAAATGGGCTTTTATAGGAAAAGCTAAAAAGCAAACCTTATGTAGGGCCAAAGGGAAAAAAGAGCTCTATTATTTAAGCCCATCAAATCTCTTTCTAAGCTCATTTCTTTTTTAAAAAATCTTAAAATAAGTATATATTCATAATTATACACATTATTTATTAGAATTATATGATTTCTTGTAAAATCCATTTCAATTTCTTTATACTTTAAATCGTTTATGTTTTTGTAAAATTTATTTAAAATATTAAAAGTTAAAATTTTATTGGCTCGATATGTGACACACCTTTTTTTGTTTTCATTTTCATTTATCTTGTTTTCTCAATTGAAAAATTAACTAAAATAAAATTTGGAAACTCAATATTCTTGAATCTTAAAAAAAAAAAATTCAAATTTTAGAAATTATGTGAAAAATATACATAGGTTAATTTTTTAAATTATTTTTATTTCAAATGAAATGGAGCTTAAAGAAAAGTTAGACAAAAATGGGCTCCGTTATGGGAGCCCAAGGCCCATCAACAAAATGTAATTGTCATTACAACAGAATAAGCAACTAGGGTTTTGAACTCACGAAGCCGTATATAAAAGCGAGCGAAGCTGCGCCAGCCTTCTTAACCCGAACCTCCTCCTCCTCTTCCTCTGAAGAAGAAGCAGCTTTTAACAAAATGGTACTATTTTGGATCATGCTTATCCATCAATATTCTTTGTCATGTTATGTGTGTGTGTCTGTTTTTTGTTTTCGGTAGATTTGTTTTTGTTCTGCAAACTTGACTAGCCTGTTGGGGTTCTGGGTTTTTATGCCAAGTTGTAATTTTTACTTTTTGTATGAATCTCTGAATGATTTGGTGAGCTGGGTTCTGTTTGTTCTGGATGGAAATGTAAGGAGAACTTTGCGTGTTGGTTGGCAAAACACGAAACTTTATATGTGGTTTGTTCGATAGAGATTTGTTTAACGATCTTTGTTATTTACTTACAAATGCTATTACTGTTGCCGGGATCAAAGGTTTTAAATTATACACAACAATTTCGTATATGTAATATTGAGAATCAAACACATTGTTGTTTGTAACCGACTTGACTTAGTGACTTTCTGCATCAAACTGAGTGTGAATGTTTTATGTTGAACGTGTTTGAATTTTGTATGTTGGAAGATTAAATATTATCACGAGTCTTGTATATCCAGACATTAGTCAGGTATCTACCTTTATATATAGTGGTCGATACAGTTACGAGTCTGGTAAATCGATGTTGTCTATCGTTACAGGTGTGTTTATGCTACTCAAGCACGCATCTGCTCCATTTAGGCACTACAGATTTTTCCACAGGCAGTCTTTTGAGTCTAATGTTAAATAGTATGGTGATCTATGCTTTCTTTTGGAAATTTGTTTTGGTTAGAATTCTTGATTGTAAGGAATGGGAATTAGATTGGGATGATTAGTGATAGGTAATGTCTGTGATGCTGGGTTAGACTCACTGGCTCATTTTGACTGTGTTGTGTAATGGTGACTTGCTTGGTTGACCTGCATTTTATGGTTTGTTCTGGTGTTTTTAGATAAATGGACTGCTCTGTTTTTATGAGGAGTGTTTTAATAGCATTTTTTTAATGTGAATGTTTAAGAGTTCAGAGTTTGTTTTTGTGCTTGACAGCCGAAGCAGATTCACGAGATCAAGGATTTCCTTCTTACAGCAAGAAGGAAGGATGCTCGGTCTGTTAAAATCAAGAGGAGCAGGGATGTGGTCAAGTTCAAGGTTCGGTGCTCAAAGTACCTCTACACACTCTGTGTGTTCGACTCCGAGAAAGCTGATAAGTTGAAGCAATCTCTTCCTCCAGGTATAAGCTTATGATGCTATGGTTTTTGTTGTCATCACAGAGAAGATTATGCTGTTTCTCTTATTTTCTGGTTGATCGAATTGATCTTATTTCTAAGTCAATTTTCCCTTGGTTCTACTTTCCTGTACACTTATTTTTTACTTGTCGTGCCTAGATGAAGGTTTTTAACAACACTTATCTGAAGATTTTGAAATAATGTCACCTTCTAATTGTTTGACTTGTTAAAGCTTCATCATCTAGTCTGTGTGGATTTGATCCATTCCCATAAGACTCGTTCCCTTGAAGCAATAGTAATCGTGTTGCTTTTCCCAAGCTTTCTCTCAACTCTTTTTCCTGTAGCTTTGGGAGACCGGTTGGGCAGCTACAATTTTTGGCCCTAACATATATGCCACATCAACGTACTTTGAGATAGGTGAAAACAGGAAAATGTTGTATCCCATGGCATCTCAGCTATGATTATGGCAGTTCCCTTGTGAAGAATAGTGAACTTGTGAAGACGAGATATTTTACTTGGTGTTTCTGTTTTAGCTGGGATAATTAATATGTTCCTATTTTTGTTTCAGGTTTGACTGTCCAGGACTTGTGAAGAAATTGGTTGAGTTAAAGAGCTTTTATTGGTTGGTGTGGATCAGAAGTTGAAGAAATTTTGTTTTCTGCATTTTGGTCTTTTTTTTTTTTTTTTTTTTTTTTANNNNTTTTTTTTTTGTACCTCCATTTTCTCAACCCTTAGTTACAAAGACTTCAAGGATAAAATGTTATTGATTTCCATTAGTTTTTTTGGAGCATTTACTACTAGATTTGGCATGAGTTTGTTGCCTGGAGTTGTATATCAGTTCAGCGTTTATTGTTCAAGTAAAAAAAATCCTCTTTATTCATGATTTTTTGCCTTAATTTTTCTACAGGTTACACATACAAGCTTTTCAAGTAGTATTCTTCCAACTCTTGTATTCACATAATGAAAAAGAGAATGGCTAAATTCTAGCCAATTTTGATTGTTCCCAACATGCTCCTCAGCCTATGTAGTTGACTTGGGCTTCTGAAGGGTGATTCATTACATCAATAAATTCGTTGCAAGATTGAAAAGCGCAGGAAAGGTCACTCATAATTTAAGACTACTACATTAGAATGCCAATTATTTACTCAAAAAGTTTTCAATATTGTCAATGCCGTCTCAGAGACTGGCTGTGAGACAACCAAAAGGAAAAAGCATGATACGGAGCTTATGGTGAAGAGAAGCTCAACCACTCCACTAAGCAACTTATGCCGTTCATAGCTACTACTAAAAAGGTTTTAGGAAAGAACTAGGAAAGTAAATGTGTTTGAATTTTTTTAATTACAATCTTTGATGTAAGGGTATATTGAATGTGTGGTATGTTTTTCTTTATTTTATGTTATTATTATTTCTATAATCAAGCTCTATTATGAATTTGACACCTAGTTTGTTTAGGGAAAAATGATGGATCTATCAAATTATTATAGTACACACACACATATATATAAATATTTATGTAGGCTCAGGATTAGATATTTAAAATTAAACTTAAATTTATGACTATTGATTACACTTAATTAATGATTGAGATTAAGTAAAAAAATTATATTTAATTATATCAACTCATCAATTATCTCAACCATTGATTATGTGAGGTTAATGATAGAAAATTTAAATTTAGTTTTAAGTTAAAAATTTTAAGAATGACAAATGTCATATTCAATCTCAACTATTGAAAGTGATTAATCTAATAACTCATAATATGTGTACAAATTTATGCAAAAAAAAGTGGTGTCATTAAAAGTGATCTTTGACAAAAAAACTTTTATCACATAACTAGATACAAATTTTTAATTATTCATCTATAAAATTTAATAGTTGAAATGATTAATGAGTTAACATCATTAAATTCAACTTTTTTTTATTTTAAATCTCAACCATTGGATTTGTTATATTTAATGTATTTATTTAATATTTCATTAACCTATATGGGTTTGGGCCAAGTTTTAGATATTAGTTATATATTAGAATAATTATAGCACTTAACACTCGTGGCATAACAGAGTTGTCAAAATTGCAAAAACCCCGGGTTGACCTAAAAATGTCACTTGACTAATCTTTTATTAGTAGGGGGCTTTATAGGAACGTTCAAAAATAAAATGGTGTGTGTTCGATTTGAAGTGAACAATATCTCATCACGTATGAGTAAGTGGTTCCTTAACATAATATTGGTCCAAAAGTGATTTAAAAAAGTAATATCATACTATTTGAGAGTGGGTCATTAAATAACATTACACATCTTAAATTTTGATATAACCTACCATATACCACCAAAAATTGAAAATTAAGGACTATTAAGAAGTTTTCTAAGTTATAATGTGATTTGTAGAGTTGATTATATGATAAACTTACAAATTAAGTATCCTTAAGAAGGAAGGTTATCATCATCAATCTGAGGTTACAAACTTCAAATAGTATTCAAATTCTCTTTTTGTCAAATTAGCTTGTCTTTTTTAACATTAATGAATTAAAGATTGTGGATGATGTGATGTTAACACAAATACTTTCAAAATGTCAAAATCTTAGAAAAAGTGCTTCTACTTCTAATAAAAGATAAAAGCACCTGTGCTAGTATATCCTTTCTAGTCTTCTAGATGCCTTGTTTGGAAGCTTATCCAATTGACTTATTTTCATCCTTGTCATACTAGATTTCTTACCCTCTACAACCAACACAGATGCTCTTCCTCCGCTTCAGCCAAACACAGCCTTGCTAGTGTCTTTCTATGTAAAGAAAGGCTAAAACAGGACTTCAATCGTACTAAATAAGGGTAAAATCGTCCTAAAATATATAAGTTGCAATTACTAGAATGAGATCCGAGGTAGGTTATTATAATCTCCGCGGACAGTTAGGTGTAACGACCACAAGCAGCATCAGGACACGTCGTGATTAGCTGGTCAATTATGAACAAACAGACAATCAGCTTGCCTTATGCTATAAATATCATATTGGTACCTTTGTTTTGTATATTTTATTTATCCCCATTTTTTTTTGCTTTCTTCGAAATTTGCCTTCTTTGACAAAATCATTAATTTTACTCCACCTCAAAGGGTATATTTTCTTCTAGCTTTTGAAAGCAAGATTAGAGGCACCTTGGAAACTCCATGAAACATTTTTCTTTGCAAAAGAACAAAAGAATTAATTATAATGAATTAAATTTTTTAAAAATTGAAAACATTTTAATCATTGTGATATCTAAAAACTGTTTATCCATATGGACCCTAACATAGATACTATTGTAAGTCCCATATCAATAATGATAACATTATCTATACTATAACGTCATCTAAATGAATTTCACATTATGATAAGATTCTTACCTTTGAAAGAAAAAAAACAGGAGTAAAATGAAAAATAGTAAAGAGTATAAGGACTTAAATAGAATTCAGTTCACTTTACGGTCATCTTTTAAGTGATTTAAACTGACACCCGCGCAGTCTCACGACTTCCAGAAAAACAACGAGAACACACCGACCCGATTAGAATCCGAATCTGGTAGTTGGTTCGACGGAGCCATGTTTGGAGAATTCAGCTTCTGCCCCTGTTTCGGAAACCAGAGCTCCGAAAATTCCACGCGCGACGACTTGGACCCGGTCCTGCTGGTGTCGGGTATAGGGGGCTCGATTCTCCATGCAAAGAGGAAGAAACTTGGGTTCCAGACCCGGGTTTGGGTCCGGATTTTACTGGCGGATTTGGAGTTCAAGAAGAAGCTCTGGTCTCTCTATAATCCAAAGACAGGTTCTTCCTCTCTGTGTGTATATGTATGTGTCATGCAAGCATGCATGGAGCTGTTTATTATTATTTTTGTGTTTGGCTGACAAGAAAGTGAGGGAAAGGTTGAGGTAGAGAGGGATAAGAAATGGGTTCAGTTAAAAAATGGAAGTTTCTGTGAAAAATTTATACTTCTCACTTGATGAAGTTTAGCTTGTAGCTAGTGAAGTGTAGAAAAAGAAAAGCGTCGTTCATGTTAATTTATTTTCTATCTTCGGTTCTATTGGTTTTGTTGGCAAGCAAATAGTGTTAAACTTTTCTGTTAATTCATTTATTTTATTTATTTATTTTTATGTGTCTGGCTGGCAAGAAAGTGAAGGAAAGGCTGACATAGGGAGGGAAAGAAATGGGTTCATTCAAAAATTGAAATTCCAGTGAAAAATTTATACTTTTTGCTTGATGAAGTTTAGCTTGTAGCCAGAGAAGTGTAGCAAAAGAAGATGATACTTGATGTTTATTTATTTTTTATTTTGTTTTGTTATGTTTTCTTGGCAAGCAAATAGTGTTTTTCTTGTGGAAACTATGGCTGTAATAGTTCAATCAAGTAATTTTGGAGCCTGGTAATGGCATCTTTAGTTGATTAGGTCTATTATTACTTGATTTAGTTAAATTACTCTTCCTGCAGCTATTTATCAGAACAAAAAAGCTTGCACTGAAATTTGTGTCTCTGTGATTAACAGGTTATACAGAATCGCTGGATGATGACATTGAAATTCTGGTCCCTGATGATGACTATGGGCTATATGCAATTGATATCTTAGATCCTTCATTGGTAAGATGATTCATTTTATCCTTGATCATGATCAGTTGTTAAGAAATTTTGATTCATAACTTAATCGTGAAATAACACATCAAACTGAAACTCTTTGTTTAATCTCTTATATGTGAGTCGTGACATTACAGGTTTAATCTGAGTTACAGAGTGCACCATTTATGTTTCTAACTTTTGCGTTTCTTATGCTTTCTTTTGGAATTCAGTCCCCAAAAACTAGACATTCTTTTCCATTTTTCTTGTTTCTGACACACATTATGTGATATTCCAGGTGATAAAACTTTTACATCTGACAGAAGTATATCATTTTCATGATGTGATAAACATGCTAGTTGGATGTGGATATAAAAAGGGAACAACATTATTTGGATATGGTTATGATTTCCGGCAAAGCAATAGGTATTCATTTTCAACTGTTCCTCTTTTGGTAATTAAAGTGGATATTTTAGTTATATATTTCTAAATGACAGTTGTAACCTCTTAAATATCACAACAAATCCTGACAACAATTGAAATTTCCTTGATCTTGCGCGAGTAAATTTGAGTATCATGGTTGTTCTATTGTTGTTAGGATTGACAAGTTAATGGATGGTCTTAAAGTAAAGTTGGAAACCGCATACAAAGCTTCAGGGAATAGAAAAGTTAATATTATTTCACACTCAATGGGTGGACTGCTAGTATTATGTTTCATGACGCTCCATAAAGATGTGCGCATATGTGCTCTCGGTGACAAGTTGAATCATTTATCAAAATTCATGGAATTATGTGGAAAAATTTGAATTTCTCTTGTTCATGATAGGTACCATATTAACTAAATCAAGCATTGGCAGGTATTTTCCAAGTATGTAAGTAAGTGGATTAGCATTGCATGCCCTTTTCAAGGTAATTTCCTTTTCATATTGCTTTTTGTGCTTACCAAAAACCATTGTCTCTGCGTGTGTGTGTGTGTTTGTGTTGTTTAATGGTGCTAAATTGGTTGAAAGAGAACTTTGGTATTCTAAAGTACAAGGATGAAACTGAAGAATAAAATCAACATATAGAGTATAATAAAAATAACATGCTACAAGTGGAAGGCAAGCAGTTTATAAATGTCCTTGGAAGATTTGAATAACTCCTAAAAATAATTTGGCTATTTTAACTTATTCCTCTCATTCTCGGCCCAATTTTGTACCTACTTTTTGACTTCTTTTAATGAAAACCTTGCGGTTTAAGAAGCCTGATTGAATTTCTAATCTGAAATCTGCTTGACAGGTGCACCAGGATGTATCAATGATTCTCTCTTAACTGGATTGCAGTTTGTTGAAGGACTTGAAAGCTTCTTTTTTGTATCAAGGTGGACCATGCATCAACTGGTAATTTTTCATTTTAGATATAATTGCCTGGTGTGAAACAAAGGGATGCTGAACTTCCAAATAAGTAGATAAATTAAAGCAATGCAAATTATACTGTATTCATCATCAGTGATTCTCTCATTCTGGAGGTCAAGTCAGTTATCAATTTTGCTTTGCATGAGAAAAGATCCAAGTAATTGATTTTTTCAGAAAACTTGTAAATGTTTGATGTAGTGATATGGTTTAGTATGTCATCTTAATCTACTAAATAATAGATCTCACTATGTTTCATTCCATTTGTCTGTCTTATTAGATAGATTCCATGGTTGAATCACTTGCTTGTATCACATCAGTGAAGTCCAAAATATGATTTGTAATTCACGTTTATCTGTTTGTGCATAGTTGGTTGAATGCCCATCAATTTATGAGATGTTGGCAAATCCAGAATTCAAGTGGAAAAAGCAGCCTCAGATTGAGGTTTGGCGAAAGGAATCAAATGATGGAGAATCTTCTGCCAAGCTGGAGTCATATGGTCCAGTTGAAAGTGTCACTCTATTCGAAGAAGCACTGAGGCATAATGAGGTATAAATTTCAATCTTTATGTAACCTGGAAACATTTGAAATTAATCGTCATGTTGAAGGTCATGAGCTGTCTGTGTGATAAAAGTACCTCTGCCTTGTGAAATAAGTAACTTCGGGGTTTAAGAAATTTATTATCTTTTCCTTGTTTCAGTCTCATTTTTAACTTACTATTCAAAGTAAATCTTGCAATGTAATCATGATGTGGTGTCATGTCATTTGTTGAAATATCAAAGAGGTGATTTTAAACCTGGAAAATATTAAGTCCTAAATATGAGACTTACCTAGAAGTAACTTCTTTCATTCATTTGTTATCATCATTGTTAGAGTTACAGTTCCTTTGTTAAGAACTTGTTACTGGACAGCTTAATTGTCCAACTCAATTTACGAGAGTTTTAGGTCTGTGGTGAATCCTATGGATAACTTATGAACAATCGCCTGGTAAAAAAAGGCAAAACTTTCAATTCTTACAGGAACAAAGAAAATTGTTCAATATTATGTGTTCTGTCAACCCCTAATCCTAATGAGCCTGTCGTAATGTGCTTGAATCTAAATCCACGATTTTGTTTAATTGTTGAGTGTGGTTTACTCCAATTATTCAGTGATTCTTTCTGTGCCAAGTCCTGCATTAAATTTTAGTGCCTCTACACTTATTCTTGAAATTGTAGAACTTGTATCATTTTTGCTTACACATAAGATCTGAAAGGCATTCAATTTTCCTTAGTGCTGAACATTTTCTAATTTTGACTTGTTCCAGCTAAGTTATGATGGAAACAAAATAGCTCTACCCTTCAACTTTTCAATTCTCAAATGGGCCACTGGTACTCGCCAAATTATGAATAGAGCTCAGCTACCTGATGGCGTCAGCTTCTATAACATTTATGGAGTATCATTTGACACACCTTTTGATGTTTGGTAAGTAACTGAACCACTACATGAAATAGGGTTAAAAGTAGCACTTCATGTTTGCATCAGAAGCTGGGGCATATAAATTTTTCTTGTTAATTGGAGAACATCTGACAAATATCTTTAATGCAGCTATGGCTCTGAGACTTCTCCGATTGAAGACTTGTCTGAAATATGCCACTCAATTGTGAGTAATATAATTCTTCTTTAAAAACTTGAGTTTAACCAATATATTGTACGGTCCAGATACTATAAGAGTGTTCTTTCTAACTTTTCTGTGTGTAAGCATTGTCCTCATTAGATGATCATTTCATCATTTTAATGACAATTAGATATCCAACAGGTAATATGTGAGTGAAAAATACATTTGCATGGACTCCTGCTTACTACAAATATATATATATATATATGTATGTATTAAAAAGGTCAGATTGACTAATGGATATGAACTCCTCAATATATAATACCAAGCCAATGATTTTATATCCATGAAAAGATAGCTGCAACTACATTTATGCTTCTGAATTTTCATTTGTGACTCTTAAACTTTACGTATGTTCCAGCCCCAGTATTCTTATGTTGATGGAGATGGAACAGTTCCTGCTGAATCAGCTAAGGTGCTCTTTCTGACCTTTCATTTGATTTTCATATATAGCTTGAGTTATCTGTAAAAATCATGACTTGTAGCGGATCCACGTGGTGTTATCTTTTTAAAATATGCTTGAGTTCTATGCATTACATTTTCGGAGTTATATTGTTTTCTAGATCCAACAAAACCAATGGTTTTACTCACTAAGAAAACTTTGCTCTTTCTTTTAAGTAAATATTATAAGAGCTTGTGTTATCATGCAGAATCTAGAGCTTGTGTTATAAGAACTTTGCTCAACCATCATCTCCTCCTGCATTTGAAATATAATGAAGCAAATGATCTTTCTATTTATTACTCAGGCTGATGGATTTGTCGCGGTTGAGAGGGTAGGAATTGCTGCTACTCACCGGGAACTGTTATGCAACAAAACTGTGTTTCAACTCATCAAAAAGTGGCTCGGAGTTGATGATCGGAAGATCAGGAGGCATGCAAAAACTTCAAGAGTGGCAGATGCTCCCGTAAGCCAGCCTGTATTAGTATGAAACTAGTTTCTTCTTCAACATGCATACTCATATCTTGTAACTCTAGAATGAACCGAAATTGCTTCAATTTGTGGTAAATAAATTTGACATATTCCAGACTGTATATGTATGACTTTATTTGGTGCTTCAATCCATTTCATGAATATACAAAAACACATATCACATTCAAAACTACCTAAATGAAAGTCAAAAGACTAAAAAATATGATATTCATATTAATGTTCTTAAGATCACAATGATGGATTTGAATCTCAATTTGCAAAATTGAGCAAACTAAAATACATAGTTTTTACAAAACAAATGGATACCAGGCCCTTAGTGAAATTGATCAGTAGATCAGTTAAACAAAGTAAAGGTAAGAAGCGCAAACTCTACATATTCTGGCCCATTGTATGTTCAATTGCTTCAAAGAACTATCAAAGGGCAGCCGACTCTGATAGTGTAATAAATATCTAAGAAGTATATTTATATGTAAGCATGAGTGTACTAGATCGATCTCTGTTAACTGAACTAATTAATTAAAAGCCCACTTGAGTGAATGTATACTTGTACTTGGACCATTCATAGAATCAACAAAAGTTGCTTTTCTGATTCTAAGGAAATGCATGCATTATATTAAAGCTTTCAAACCAAAACAAAAAGGGAAGATAAAAGCCTATCGTTGTGGTGGCATGGCCTGGTGGTCGGTGCGATTTGTTTTCTATCATTTGGGAATCATAAAATGGCTACATTCAACCAATGTATGTTACCAAATTAATAACTAGCATTAGCAATAAGACATTTAAAACTAGCTAGCTTAATTACTTTACTTAAATTACTCCTACCTAGCCACTGCTAGTCCGAAACTACATACATTAAACAAATTTTTTTTACAGCTGTATTAAGAATACAATTAACGCTAAGCAGGGACCAAATTATATTTATATATGTAGAAACAAATGGAAGAAGTTCACCCCAAGAGCACTCAAAAGTATGCAACAATGTATATATAATATAAGTAGACGTCTTCCTGCAGGCGAGCTAGGTAGCACAGAGAAAAAGCTAGGGCACAAATACAAAAGATGATCAACTTAGGCTATGGGGCAGGCACCAATAACAATTAATAAAGACACTTCAATCAAAGATATATAAATTGAAATTGAACTTCAACGAATATATTGATGGCTAGTGGGATTTTGTTTGAACTTATTTGGTAAGTTTTTTAATTATAAATTAATGTTTCAGCAAAGCAAACGGTAATGATGAATGGAAGAGTTGGCAGTAGCAGTTAGCTAGGGTCCAACTCAAAAGGGTTTGAATCCCAAACAGAGTTTCCAAACCCTACTTAGGGTTTCGGTGCTTATAGTGAAAGAGGGAACAAAAAGCCCGAGAAAGAGACGAGAGAATGAGCATTCCTAGGGCTTGTTAGCTTATGAAAGGATTCTATTTGAGGCAGACAAAGACACAGACACAGACACGCATGAGGGTTTGCATTATTTTACATTTTATTACTATATATGTTAAGAATTGTTGTAATTGATCAAACTCTTTAAAGGTACAGAAAAGATTTACAAATCATTGACCTACAAATGGAGGACAAAGCATGGGAGCAAATGATGTGGGCATGCGTTGGACTTGAACCCTTTTTATATATCTTTAATAAAGTTTAATTTACTTTTCTTGGAAACATCTTCTTAACAAGTTGTTTAAGGGGTGTTGTTAAATGCATGGAAAATGGTGAAAACGCAGAGAAAGAGAGAGAGATATAATGGCTTGGGCTTTGGCAATATTCACGTAGAGGTTCTCTTGCCAAGGAGGCACGGGTGGG
>JANLJB010001710.1:0-12335 GCA_026212285.1 Bursera cuneata | reverse complement strand
ATATTATGATAATATCTATAGATAAGATAATATTTAAATTAGAATTTAAATATTAGATAAGTGTTAATCCTTTTGAAATAGAATTTGTTTTCTAATTAAACACTCTTAATATATATAAGTGTTTATTTTGGATTAACTGAATAAGATAAGAAAATATATAAAACAAAAACTCACGTAAAGAAAAAACTCTCTCTCTCGATTGGTCTTCCACCTGAGTGACCGAAACAGTTAGGGGGTGATTAAAGGAAAAGACTCTTGTAGCGATCTCTTCGAATAGACGAACGTGAAACTAAGTCGATCTGTAGTCTGCGCTTCAACAGATAATACGTAACCTAGTAATTTACATATTTGTTTTATGTATGTTTTTCTTACAAAAGCAAAAGACATGAGTCAGATACTAAACACACATAACATATATTATAGACAGAGAAAATAATTACCGCATCAAAACGTTCTTTGTTAAAAAAAAAAAAAAAAAGGGTCATATATAGCCCATGGAGAACTCATTTTTAAGCTAACAAACCCAAGTTACACAAACAAACAAACATAACCAACAAACACATGATAAAATAGTAATTTACTACAGCCTCTTTTTGAACCCCTGAAATTTTTAGCTCCATTCACGTATGTTACAAGCACAACACACAGCCTACAAGTAAACAACTTTGTCAATCAACTAGATGCACAGGTTACACAATTGCAGCTCATTATGAGTCTGGGAGGTCCAACCAACATTGAAATTGTCTCTTTTACCCAACACGCCTTCGTTTCTGCAACTGGAATAGGAGGCTAATAGTATTATTTATTTATTTATTTATAATGATGTGTTATGTTTTTGTGAGAGACACTACATTAATTTTTTGATTGAGATAATATTTAATAAATAAATATATCTCTATATACTAAAAATTAATAAATTTAAAAAAATTACTCTCTTAATTATAGAATCACATAAAGATTTCATTTTTTTTTTAAATCTTTGACATTAATTAACATTATCAAGGTATTATTGATATTATATTTACTAAAATAATATAAAATATTTAAAAATTAATAAAAATATTATAAAAATTTATAAAAAAATATATTTCATATATTAAATAATTTTTTGTAAAATTTAAATAATTTACTAAACTAAAATTATTTTGTTTTTAGTAAATTATTTATTAAAGTTTATTTACTTAATTTACTAAAATTATTTAGTAAATGAAACATATTTGTTATTTAAATTTACTAAAATTATTTAGTTTTTAGTAAATAATTTACTTGCTTAATTTATTAAAATTATTTAGTAAATTAGTTAAATTTATAAATATTGCTTAGTAAATGAAATATATTTATGTTATTATTTAAATTCTTATAATATTTTTATTAATTTTTAAACATTTATATTATTTTAATAAATAAAATATCGATAATACCCTCATAATGAAATTAAAAATATTTAATTTTTTATAAATAATTTACTTGTTTAATTTATTAAAATTATTTAATAATTAACTACATTAATAAATATTATTTAATNAAATTAAAAAATATTTTTATTATTTTTTTATAAAATTTTATAATATTTTTATTAATTATTAAATATTTTATATTAATTTAATAAATAAAATATCGATAATATTTTCATAATATTAATTATTTTTAAAAAATTATAAAATGAGATAATTATGTGATTTTATAATCAATTAAATGAATTTATTATTTTTATTATAACATAAAAGTATTTATATATTTATTTTAAATTTTATTATAATATATTAAATATAATTAATAAAAATTAAATTTTACTATATTAGTGTTAATTTTATAACCAAATATAACGTAGATATGGCTTTCAAATTTTTAGGTCCAACAAAATATCCCGCTATTGTAATAAAGAAAGAGTTTGAGTGTAAACCTGCCAGTGCCTCGGCGTTGNGTTACTAATCAATCTCACATGCTGCTTAGGCACGTAAATCCCAACCTCTTCCTCTCTTACCCACCGACACACACTTGACAGCACACAGCCTTTGCTTAGTTGACACTCCGACTCTCCTTCTCTCCCTCAAATTCCGCCACTCTTCTCTCTCTCTCTCCCAAACTCACACATTTCCTCTTCTTTGATGGACTTGGATTTCTCATTTGTTCTTCTTCTCTTCACCTCCATTTCTCTTCTTTTCTTCTCCCCAGTGCCCGCCAATGCTTCCATTCACTTCTACTCCAGCGATCCCTTCCGAGAACTCGGCAACGCTTTCCTTCTCCCTGGCGGCAGCGAAGGCCTCGCCGTCTCCCTCCACGACGCCGATGCCCGCTCCTTTATTCGGTACTACTAATACTACCGTTACCATTAGATAAATGAGCTTTCGATGGTTGTGATTTTCGTGTAATTTGTTATGGATCTAAGGTTTGAATTATTTGTATGACTGAAGTTACGGAACGGAGGCTACATGTTTGATTGTCTGTGTTTTAAGCTTTTTAGTTTCTTGCTGTGGGATTGTTGTCACGGATCTAGGTTGTCGATGGTTTTAAAATTTGCTGCAGATATTGGAATGCTTTTAAAGTTCTTATCTTAAGCTAAGATATTTAATTGCTTATTCTGATACATCCCTTAGTTTCAATTCACTTTTGAGGACACCTAGCTATAGTTAAAATTAATCAACCCTATTATCTAATGCTTATAAGATTAATTCTGCTTTATCATTATCTTCGACCACATTCTGAATTTTATATCCTTTCTTATATATATAATGGGAATAGATTTGAAAATATCACTTTCTGGAGGACCCAGGCGGCAGCCGATGAGCATACAGATATGGAGCACAGCAGTGGGTTGGTACAAGTTGTGATTTTCGAGGCAGCTGATCGAAATAATATTGGTGGTTCTGCCTATGGTGGACAAAGGTCTATATGTTGCACCCCTGATCTTGCTAAGCTGGAAGGCTGCAAGCAGGGTGAAGTTATTAGGGTGCCATCTGCCACGGATCCTAGTTGGCCTATTGTTCTAAATGTACAGTTCAGTGGGAACTATTTGTCTACAAAGATGGATGATCAGGAAGTTCCCATCACAAAGACTGGGATGTATAATTTATTCTTCATAGCATGTGACCCAAAACTCAAGGGATTAGTAATGAGTGGGAAGACGCTGTGGAAGAATCCCAATGGTTATTTACCTGGCAGGATGGCCCCATTAATGCAGTTTTATGTGTATATGTCCCTTGCGTATGTGGTTCTTAGTGTAATTTGGTTCATACAATATCTGAGGTTTTGGAAGGATATACTGCAACTTCAGCATTGCATCACTGCTGTTATAACTCTTGGACTATTTGAGATGGTTCTTTGGTACTTTGAGTATGCAAACTTTAACAATACAGGAATGAGGCCAGTAGTAGTTACAACTTGGGTTGTGACAATTGGAGCTGTAAGAAAAACACTTTCTCGACTTCTAATACTGTGTGTTTCAATGGGTTATGGTGTTGTGCGGCCCACTCTTGGTGGCCTTACATCAAAGGTGCTTCTTATTGGAGTAACATACTTTTTGGCATCAGAATTGCTGGATATTACAGAGTATGTGGGAACCATTAGTGACATATCAGGAAGGGCTAGACTCTTTCTAGTCCTTCCTGACGCATTCTTGGATGCCTTTTTGATATTGTGGATTTTTACTTCTCTTTCAAGAACACTGGAGCAACTACAGGTATCACCTTTTTTATTGATGCGCTCATCTGTGTGAACATTGAATGATCTTGAATTTGGTTATTATTGTTCTGCTGCCTAGTTGTCTCATATTTTCTCATTTACTTTTGTTTCTTCTTATTGTAACTTTTAGACGCTAAAGCTTATTTATTCATTTATTTGTTTTTATCAAGGCAAAAAGGAGTTCTATTAAGTTGGATATATATAGGAAGTTCTCAAATGCATTAGCTGTGACTGTGATTGCTTCAGTTGCTTGGATTGCCTATGAGGTATGATTTCTAGTCAAGAATTTACACATTTCATGCCAATTTAATTGATGTCCAGTGATTTCTGATCTTTTATAACCATGTGAGGAATTTTATACAATTAGAAAAGAAAGGAAACATGAGTTGGAGGATTTTTTTCAATGTTTACCATGCGGCAGCAAAAACCTTTTTTTTTTCCTCTATTTTATTTTATTGTTTTGGATATCTAGAATTTAAATTTCTTCTGGTAAACATATTCAGAATTCTATTCATACCTTTCAAAACTAGCAGATTTCTTCTGGAGGACTTCTAGCGGTTCATATGCTGAACCTTGTTTGTTTCTTGTGTGATAATGTTTAACTTGATTGCTGGTTAAAAGTGCATTCAATCATTTTCACAAACAAGATTTTACTATTACGCTGAATTCCTTGTTACCAGTGGAGCAACTAATATGTTCGCAGGTATATTAGTTGGTTTGTGGGAAAAAAGTTGGAGATTAGGCAGTTCTTTTTGTTTTTTAGTTGGGAAGAGGATCATGTTCTGAATGCATTCGAACTGTTCAGAACATGAAATTTAACTTGTGAAGGAGATGTTCTTCTGGAGCTAAAAGTTGATATTGTGCTGATCAAGAAAGATTACAACTAACCATTTATATGGATTTTTGGTTGAGTTGTGCATAATGGGTCATCAGAGTGGGAGCCTGAGGAATGTGGTCCATGGATGTTTATTTATAGTTAAATGATTAAATTTCTTTCTCTTACTAAAAACGAGGGAAAAGAATAAAGGATTTTCTTTGAGCTGAACATGGTGCTTGGATTCTTTAATCTACAGGATGTTATTCGTCCTTGAGGACAAGCCCTCTTTTTTTTATTCTTTCTGCTGTGCAGTTTATATAGATTCCTTTAGTCAACTCATTTCTATAAGATCAGCTTCTGAAATTATTGTGACTATGTTATCCTCGCTCTTTCAGGTGTACTTCAAAGCTACAGATCCTTTCAATGAGCGGTGGCAGAGTGCTTGGATTATCACTGCTTTCTGGGACATTCTTGCTTTTGCATTGCTATGCGTTATTTGCTATCTCTGGGCCCCATCTCAGAACTCCCAAAGGTATGCCCTACTCCTTGGAATTTCAAATAGTTTATGTATGGTTCTGACTTCTTGTCGAAGAATAAAATACCTTAATAGAAATACTTCTTGGAACTTTAATCTACTACACAAAGCTCAAATCACCTTTCTGAAATTGGTTTTCTTCTAAGTTCCAATGATCCATCCTGTACTTTCTCGAATTCTTCTTGGATTTTAGCTTCAGTTAGAATCATCAATTGCCTTGCATTGAATTTTTATGTCATATTTTCAACTATATTTAGGTATGCCTATTCGGATGAAGTGGGAGAAGAGTATGATGAAGAAACTCAATCTTTAACAAGGGGCAAGCCGGAGGGTGATCTTAGTTTAGTGAAGCAGGAAAAGAAAGAAAAAGACGTTGAAAACACTGATGTTTTTGAAGAAGATGACACAGAAGAAGATAAGAGGGAATAAACATTTGGAAATGTATCTGATAGCTCATAGCACGAAATCGTCCTGTCAATTTGAGCTCGTGAGAAGATAAGCCTATCGTGGCTTGGTAATTTTTAGCTCGGCAGTAACCCATCCACTTTCCATGTGGAGGCACAAAATTTTGCTAAAATGTGATATTGCAGATTGCCTTGTATTTGTTCACAGTATTAATTTTGTTCATTATGTAAGCAAAGCGTGGCAAATGGTTCTTGTCAAGGGAGCAAATGAAACATTGATAACCCAAGGTTGAAATATCTAATATTAGTGCTTGGTGGAAGATACCTTCTTGGTTTGGTGTGTGACTTGAGAACTGAGTCATTGGTTTATTGGTTTATTTGATTTGTACAAACCATTAAGTTAGAGAGCGACTCACTGTGTCAAACTTTAATAATTGTTATTTGTTGGACAATGTCATGAAATTAGTAATATTTATTTGATTTCCTAAACCTACAATGACTAGAAATTTTGTATCCACCATCCACATCCTTGAAGTAGGACCGCATCACTAGTAAGGAAAATCATAACAATCAAACGGCTATTACTTGTTTTGCACTTTAAATGCACATCATTCTATCTCACGGATTTATTGTTTCTTAAGTTTCATATAAATATTTTCAAGTAATATTACACATTCAACCAACTTATACATTAGATAGATAATAATAATAATAAATTAAAAGAGTTATGATAAATAATTATAATAATTAATCTAATAAAATCCATTTTCTTGTATTACATTTTTATAAACTTGGTTATATATGTAGAATCATTCAAATATTTTTTTACCTTTAATACATCTAATTAGTTAAAGAAACCAAACTCATTAAGCCATCCAAGATTTTATTGTCAAATATAATTATATGAAGATATTTTAACCCCACTTATAAACTAAATAGCCCCCATCTCCATATTAAGTAAGGATAAAATTATTTTAAAAAAAATCAAATATAACACATATTACCCTGACTATTAAATACGTAATTATCTTTTCTTCTCATTTTCCTTTTTAATAAATTTATCCTATTATTCATCTTGTTACTAATAATAATTTTGATCTTCTTGTGTCCTAGAGTCTTATGGTGTTTGTTATTTAATCTAGTTTATTTTTTTTCTTGTGAATCTTTCACAGTTAATATGGAATCTTTCTAAAATTATAATCAATAAATTCAAATAATCTATGTCTCATCTTAATTCTTTTTTCTCAAAAGAAATTATTTATGTTATGCTTATATAAGTTGAAAAGTTTGAAGACACAGGTTATTTAAAACTAAGTGCTATTGGTTTATGACGAAGGGAGAAAGATCATTGTGATAATAAAGTTAATCATTTTTTTGTTACCCGAAAATGAATTGTTTAAATCATATTGGAATTTAGTTATGCAAAAGTCATACTACAATTTTGGGTAGAGTTGCACTGGTCATAAAAGGTAGACAATATTTATTTTCTGGCTGAGAGAAAAAGAAATGAAGTTTTTTTTTTTTTTTATTATTATACAATTTTATCCTTACTAAATTAAAAGATGTTAAAAGTTAAGTTATTTCAGGAGAGGAATCCTAATTTAATTAGGAAGTCCTATTAGAAAAATATTTTAATTAATTATTTAATTAAATAGTTTTATTACAAATAGGAAAGTGAACTATAAAAGGATTATAATTCTTAATATTGTGAATCCCACATTGCTTAGTAAGCAATATGAGGTAGCCTAGGAGTACTATATAAGAGGGTTAGTTCTGTAGTTGTAGATCATCCTAGAAAACATTCAAGCTTATTTTCTTATTGTTTTCTCCTAGTCATTAGAGATAATTTCTCCTTAATTAGATAAAGAATGTTTTAGATTCCTAGTGACTAGAGAGAGGTTGCAAGAATTTTATTTGAGGTCTAATAAAGTTATTTCTTTACTCTGTGAAGGTTTTCCTCATCACAAAGGGTGTTACCATGTAAGTCCTTTGCCTATTGTCTTATTATTTTTTCTTTTTGTTTTCTTTTCAAGTTCATGTTGCGGGTAGATTTCATAATAGTGGTATCAGATCTTGGTTTAGGATAGTGAGCAGTTACTTGTATGATTTTATACATATTTATGAAAGTTCTGTCAAAAAGACGATAAGAGTATAAGGAAATTGGTTTTTAAGTGGGACCGTTGTGACCCCTCCAATTTCTTGGGAACTTTTCCTGGTGTATTTAATTGTACTTGCACTTACTACTATTTTGGGTTATTGTTCACTATAAGAGTGAAACAAATGACGGTAAAATTTGAAATAGAAAAGTTTAGTGAGAGCAACTTTAGGTTGTGGAAAACGAAGATAAAGGCTATTTAAGAAAGGAAAATTGCTTGGACGTAATTTGAGAAAGACCAGAAGAAATCTTCGATTCTTAGAGATGGAAAAAGATGGATGGTGATACAATTGCAAATCTACATCTAGCACTGACAGATGAGGATTGTTCGCACCATCCAAGAGGTACGACATGTGAAAGGCTTAAAGAAAAATTTGCTATCCATGGGATAACTGGATGATCTTAGATATAAATTTCATACGAAAAATGGAGTTATGAAAGTTGTTAGAGGCGTGCTTGTGAATATGAAGGCATAAAAGATTACTGCTAATTTATACATGCTTTGTGGAGAAACATTAAAGGAAGCAGAATAGTCTATTACAAGTTTTGGAGAAAAGTTGATGATGATGTGGCATTGCGAACTTTGACATATGTCAGAAGGAGGTTTGAAAATTCTTTCCGATCAGAAATTGCTTCTTGGGGTTAAAGCAATAAGCTTATCGTTTTGTGAACATTTGTTATTAGCAAGCAACATGGATTGAAGTTTAGCAGACCTACTGCTAGGAGCAAAAATATTCTAGACTTGATTCATTATGATGTTTCGGAGTCACTAGTTACATCCCTAGGAGGAGCCAAATACTTTGTGTTATTTGTTCCAGGGGAAGTTAGGTATACCCGATCAAGAGAAAGTCATATGTATTTGCGATGTTTAAAGCCTTTAAAGCACGAATTGAGCTTGAATATGAAAAAAGGATAAAGTATTTGAGGACAGATAATGAAGGGGAATTTTGTAGTATGGAGTTTGATGCATTTTATAATTAAGAAGGCTAAAATTCTAGAAAATTGTTGCTTACACACCACAACAAAATGGTGTAGCAGAGCAAGTGAATCGAACATTAGCAGAGAGAATTAGAGCTATGTTGAAGACTGTTAATCTACCAAAAACGTTTTAGGCAAAAGTAGCGAAAAGTACCTGTTATGTGATAAATAGGTCTCCATCAACGGCAATTGAGATAAAGACACCTATGGAGACATAAACTGGTAAACCAGTTGATTATTCCTCTCTGTATATCTTTAGATGTCCTGCATATATGATGTATGGTAGCCAAGAAAGAACAAAACTAGATCAAAAATCTTGAAGATGTATATTCTTGGGGTATGCTGAGAGAGTAAAAGGGCATCGCCTATGGGCCATAAGGTTACCATCAGCATGGATGTTATCTTTATAAAAGACAAACTATAGAGTGATAAAGATGATAGCACAACAACGAAGGGTATTGAGACTACGATTATAAAGAAAGGAAAAGTAGAAGAGTTAAATTCTTTTGAAGCAGTTTCAGAGAATTATAAACAAGAACCTACCAAGTTAGCAACACTTGAAGTTCGCCGGTCAACTCAAGAAAGGAGAGAACCTTTTTGGCACTCAAAGTATGCCATGGCTAGTGATAATGCATATTATCTCCTAACAGAAGATGGATAGCCTTCAACTTTTGAAGAAGCGAAAAATAGTTAAGATGCATCTTTATGAATGACATCAATACAAGAAGAAATTGAAGCTTTACACAAAAATGAGACATGGGAACTTGTGCCCCTACCATTGGGAAGGAAAGCAATTGGAAATAAATGGGTCTATAAGATCAAACGAGATGACAATGACAAAGTGGAACGATATCATGCTAAATTGGTGGTTAATGGTTATAGTAAAAAAGAAGGTATTGATTTCAACGAGATATTTTCTCCTGTTGTTCGACTTACTACAATCTGAGTAGTCTTGGTTATATGTGCTACATTTGACTTACATCTAGATCAGCTAGATATGAAAACTATATTTCTTCATGGAGCACTTGAAGAAGAAATTTATGTGCTCCACCCACAAGGGTTTGAAGAAAAAAGCAATGAGAACTTGGTTTGCAAGTTAAAGAAATCTCTATAAGGCTTAAAGCAGGCGCTAAGTTATTGGTACAAGAGATTTGATTTCTTTATAATTAGCCTCAGACACAGTAGACTTGGTTCATATCATTGTTCATATTACAAGAGATTTGAGAGAGATAATGATTTTATTATCTTGTTGTTGTACATGGATGACATGTTGGTGTCAAGTCCCAACAAAGATCAGGTCTAAGAGTTAAAGGCATAGTTAGCTAAGGAGTTTGATATTAAGGATCTAAGGCCAGCAAACAAGATTCTAGTGATGCAAATTTACTGAGATAGAAAAATTAGGAAGATTTGGCTTTCTCAGAAGAATTACTTGAAGAAAATCTTACGGTGCTTCAATAAGCAAGATTGTAAGTCAATTTATACCCCACTTCCTATAAATCATAAATTATCCTCAATTATAAGTCCTAGCAATGAAGCAGAGAGGATAGAGATGTCTCGAGTGTCGTATGTATTAGCAGTAGGAAACCTAATGTTTGCTATGATTTGTATAAGACTAGACATTGCACAAGTAGTAGAAGAAATTAGTCGTTTCATAGAAAATCCCTTGAAAGAGCATTAGATTACTGTTAAGAGGATTCTTAGATACATAAAAGGAACCTCAAATGCAGCGTTATATTATAGAGGATCAAAATTCACTGTCAAGGATTATGTTGATTCAGATTTTGCGGATGACCTTGATTAAAAAAAAAATCTACTACTAGCTATATATTTACACTTACAGGAGGAGCTGTGAGCTGGATTTTAAAATTACAAACTATTGTGACGTTATCTACAACAGAGGCAAAATATATGGTAGCTACATAGGCTTGTAAGGAAGCTATTTGAATCAAAAGGTTATTGGAGGAGCTTGGGCATAAACAATAGAAGATTATTCTATTTTGTGACAGTCAAAGTACCTTGCACATTGCAAGGAATCCAACCTGTCATTCCAGGACAAAATATATAGGAGTATAACATCATTTTGTTCGAGAAGTAGTAGAAGAAGGAGCTATGGACATGCAGAAGATTCATACAAAGGATAACCTAACAGATGCCTTGACTAAGCCAATCAATGCTGAGAAGTATATTTGGTGTCGATCCTCTTATGGCTTGAAAGAAACTTAAGTAGCATGAAAATGAGCAAAGAGTAGAAGATGAAGAAGACTATGAAAGATAACTTCAAGTGGGAGAATGTTAAAAGTGAAGTTATTTTAGGAGAAGAATCATAGTTTAATTGGGAAGTCCTATTAGAAAAATACTTTAATTAATTATCTAATTAAAGGAGTTTTATTACAACTAGGAAAGTGAACTAGAAAAGGATTATAATTCCTAATAATGTGAATATCACATTGCTTAGAAAGCAATATAAGGGAGCCTAGAAGCACTATATAAGAGGGTCTAGTTTTATAGTTGTAGATCATCTTAGAAAGCATTGAAACTTATTTTCTCATTGTTTCTCTTAGTCATTAGAGATAATTTTTTCTCAATTAGAGAGAGAAGGTTTTAGATTCCTAGTGACCAGAGAGAGGTCACAAAAAGTTTCTTTGAGGTTTAATAAAGTTCTTTCTTTACTCTGTGAAGGTTTCTCTCATCGCAAGAGGGTTTTACCGCGTAAGTCCTTACATATTGTCTTATTTTTTATTATTTTTGTTTTCTTTTCAAGTTTATGTTGTGGGTAGATTTCATAAAAAAAGATGAGGACTATTGAGTTTAGTGGTGCTTCAAATAACATTAATCTTATGTGAAATAACCAAATATAAATGGTTAAGTTGAAAAATGATGATTCCTAACCAAGGATATATTAATTAGGCATGAAATTTAAGTACAAAAATCACTTACAATCTCCTTAGCAATTGTTGAATCTTTGTGACCTTTCCTTTGATTTTTGTCAAAACCCTACACACATGCACATAAAATAGATTAGTACTCTTAATCCCTTGGAATTGATTTTTCTTGCTAGAGAAAATGTGTAATTGAAAGCAAAACACAAGGAGAAAGGGAGAGTGAAATTCGGCAAGGCTAGAGGAGAGATGATGGCTTGCTTGCTTTGTTATGTCATGTTATAATAATAGCACATAACATCCTACTCTTGTGTAAGTGTATTACACTTAAGTAAATGGCACATTAAAGCTTAATTATGCCAACCAAGTTAATTGAATAATTCTAAATTATTCTAAGCCAAGTGAAAAAGCCACCAATCACATGCAAACAACCAATCCAAGATATTTTGTCATATTTCAATTAAGTCCAACTTCTTTGATTTTTCGCTCCTTCATACATGGGCCTATAAGGCTTGGGTTCAAATGCCACATTTTAAACCCTTTGTTAATGGACCCAATCCATGTTAAAGCCCAAAAACAATTAGTGATCCAACCCACTAATTTGGCCAATGCATCCTTTAAGCCCATTTGTGAATAATGTGTAGAAAATACTATTCATAGCATTCACCCTAGATGAAAAACTCTCTCGGAACTCTTATTTCAATTCCTCATTGGGACGTCATCAGAGTACAGCCCATTAGGCATCCGAATATATTGGCCGTAAATCATCACGCGCGGACAATCTGCCATCCCGAACACCAAGTGTCGAGCCCATGATTTACAAGGCATAGTTGGCTTCTAGCAAAGCACCAAGCCCCCCCAACTATCCGAAAGTATGCGTAAAGTC
>JANLJB010001709.1:0-27136 GCA_026212285.1 Bursera cuneata | reverse complement strand
TAGCCTTCAAACATTCAGAGTATAATCTCCGAAGTACAAGATATTCAACCCTAACAACCAGACTCAAAATTTATCCAATAAGTGAATGGTATGCTGAAAAGGAGTGGTGGCAGCAAAGGGCAAGTAGGAAGAGTATTAAAAAATCAACCAACATGTGAGTTTGCGAAGTGTGCCTAAACTCCAATGTTTGGCACACTCCAATGTTTGGCTTTTTGTTGAGAAAAGTTAGTAGAGGCCGCCAGACACACTTAACCAATTGTCAAATCCCACCCAATATGACCCATTAAAAGAAGAAAAATCTAGCATATTACCTCCCTTCCCCACTGAGTGCTCAATTGACTGCNCACTCACTACTCTTCTTTAATATTATCCAATTGGCTGTTGGGATAAGCTATCAATGCCTGTCCTTATCTTTTTTTTTTTTTTTCAAATTATAAAACAAAAGCAAATTCTGAAGACAGAAGATCTGACCTTTAGCTATTAGCTGAATCCAACGCTATGTGAGAAATGAAACAAAATAATATACAGATGAAAGACATGGAGTGGAATCAAAACTATGTTGGACATCTTCCAAATAAACATAAGATTTTAAATTGTTAAAAAAACAAAACTTTCTACTTCAGCTGTAATTAATTAAAAAGAAAAAGAAAAGCTATACCGNAAAAGCTTAGTTCATGTTTGGAT
The DNA here is from genome assembly GCA_026212285.1 of Bursera cuneata. Lineage (NCBI taxonomy): Eukaryota > Viridiplantae > Streptophyta > Magnoliopsida > Sapindales > Burseraceae > Bursera > Bursera cuneata. The sequence goes on along the minus strand of JANLJB010001709.1, from coordinate 26,452 downwards.
CACTGAATCATTGATAAATTCAACGAAGTGATCTCTATCTTCAAAATACACAATCCGTTTGTCCTATACAATTCTCCATTTACTGTATAGGACAAGGGAGGTCCCGCCCTGTAAATTTACTAAAAAAGATATAAGCTTTTCACTTTTAACCCAAAGGTTACTTTTATCTCTAATGGCCCCCTATTTTTTTTTCCAGCTTGGTCCCCACAAAGTTTAGAGTCTGCCTGCGAGTAAAAATGAGTATTGTTTTTATTTGTAAAAGTTGATCCGATGGTCCTTATTATCATATTGTCTCAACTATTACAACTCTTATCTTATGATTTTCTAACTCCAATCACCATTACCGAAGTGTTATCAGTATAGCTTCAGTGAATAGATTGGCTAACAAACAACTGCATCAAAGAAGTAAGTCATATACATTGTATGAGTATGAGCACCAAAAAATCTTGTTTTAAAATCATTTATATACTCCTTTAACAAAATTTTAATATCACCTACTTACTAATTTTTCTATATTTGAAGTTAATTTCCACACTCTCCTGAGGCGCGTGGCCAAATGCATTTGTAGATGAAGCACCGATAAGAATCGTTTAAGAAGTCAAGTCTAACATAAGAAGGGAATTGAAGAGATATGAAAGAAATACGATCCGTGTGGGCAACCACCGAAGAGCTTTTTTAAAGATAAATTACCATCGGAAAGTGACAAACAACTTACCTTCATGAAGATTGCATCACCACCAGGAATTGATTTAAACATGTCACCACCAACATGTGTCACACCTGTAACAACCATTCTACTTTCATGATGTATTTTAATATGAAGACAAATGAATCAGTAACCACTAACTATTGTCATTCCATCACGACATTATGTTTGACACCTCCTAACAATTGTCGAAAAAAATCTTAAGAAACAGTATATATCATGTCACCAGTAAGATATTTTCTTGATAAAAAGATTAAGATGAGATTGTAATGAGTACATGTACTCAAAAGTCTTTTTTAGGTTAATATTTTATTTTTTTCCTAAAAATAATCGAGTATTCAATGTCAATATCACCATATAAGGGCTAGTTTGATTTGCGATCAAAAAAATTAAAGTTGAAAACAAAACTTTGAGTATATTTCAATATTTTTAATTATATATTATATCTTGCTGGTTAAATCTAAGAAGAACTATCAGAAAATGATTTTTCCCCAATTTCTTATTTATTATTTTTAAAATTTTTGTCTAAATACTGTTTTTTAACACGTTAAAAAATGCTTTTTAAAATGGTTTGTTAAAATAATTTAGTTTTTAAATAAAGATGTATTTATCTTCTAAAATTAAGTTCGTTATTTTTTTATAATAATGTAAATAGTATTTTTAGATATAAGAGTGTGGTTATATGAACCCTAAATATGTTTTCCACGTCCATTTCTTTAAATACACCAATTATTTTAAAACTTAAATAAATTCATTTTTATCCAACAATTTAAGAGCTTTAAAACTAAATCACTGTAACTAATTCGAGATTTTATTATTATATTTAATATAAATTATTATAAAATAAAAAAATTATTTATAACCTATTTGATTTATTAATAAATATATTTTTTATAAATCATTTGTTTCAGCAAATTTTAATAAAAATTACATGTTTTAATTCTTTCTTCATGTAATAAACATTAATCACTTAATTTGGAAATTGATTACAAATGTTATTTTTAAATCATGTTTTATATAAAATATTAACTTTTTTAAAAATTTAATCACAAATATGCTTAAAAGATGAGTTTATAATAAAAGTAATGCTATGAGTATAAGATTTGTATTCCAACTTTGTATCCTAAATTGATGTGACAACAAGCGAGTTGTAGGATGAATTCATAAAAATCAAAACAACAAATATTTTTACCACTCACTTGATATCACATCAATTTAACATACAAAATTCTGATATAAACTTTGTATCAATTATAATTTCCTATAAATAGTCCATGTTAACCTCACCGGTGATACTTGGCGCTTTGGCGACAACCTCAGGCAAGTCAAAGTTGATTCCTTCACGTACATTTGGGTGTTTATCTAAGATCATCCTCAGGCAATCCCCTCCGCTCCCACCCACATCAACCAATCGTTTTGCGCCTTTAAATCCATCATACGCGTCCAAAATAGCCTTTATGAACGGCACAGATACACCCGACATGGCCTTCACCATCAAGCCGTTCATCTCTGGCCTCTTCCCATAATAACTGTACGCAGGCTCACCATTAGCCTTCACGAACGGCTCCGATGCTGGGTCCAATACCGCCTCGTGCACCAATGGCCACGCTCTCATCAGCGCGTCCTAATTACAACACCAAGATCAAACATTTTACAACATAAATAAATATCACTTTAATGCCAGAATATTTATTTTTTAAGTATATTTACATTTATGGTTTAAGTTTAACAACATTTCAATCCAAAAGTTTCTAAAACTAAAATTTTGATCCATCCTCATATATATATATATATATATATATATATATATGCATGAGAAGATTTTTACAGAAATTTTTAATATTATTTATGATATTTTATTCTGTTTAATTTATTAATATCGAATCTTTAATTTTTTTTTTTTAATTAGTTAACTAGAATCACATGTGATGAGTAAGTAGCCTGTTATAAATATTTTAACTTATAGTGTTATTAGAATGTTATATTTTTAATAAATAAATATTTTAAAGAATACTTAAATAATAAATATTAATAAATTATCTTAACTTATTGAAATGAAATATACTACATGTATTATCATTATCATATTTAATTTTTTAATATATATATTATTAAACGTAAAATAAAAAAATATATAAATGAATGTTGGTTGGTAATTAATTAACCTGGTGGTGCTGGAGCACGTAAGGCGCGTAGGATAGACCCTCAGAGTCAGTGACAAGAGTTTTGCCGGTCTCAGTGAGACTGTACTTTCGTTCGGAGGCAGAGGCACCGTGGTCGAGGTGTTCGGCGAAGACGCCGTAACTGGTAAGCATGCGGAGGATGCGTTGCAAGTTCTCGGGATCTCCAGCGGCAGAGGAAGGGCGGATAAGTGCGAGTATCTGGGAGGCGGAGAGTGGAGTATTGGCCCCGCCTTGCCAGATGGCGTCAGGAACGTTAAGACGGACAATGGCGTTCAGAGACATGGGGACGCTAATCATGTTGGCCAGCTCTAGTATGGCCAGCCTCGCCTTGTTCCTGCTCTCCGACGTCTCGGCTTCGTTGCTCATGCTGCTTCCTGTTTGGCTTTGAAATTGGATGGATTGTAATTGTAAAGGAACAAGGGGCAGTATGTTTGGGTTGTGAGCAGATTAATTTTATTTTATAAAAGAAATGAAATCGGAGATGTAGAAAGCTTATCGCCTTTATTGGAACTTTACATTTCAGTCCTCGTTCTGGCTGGGCAGATCGTACCCACGTTATTTCTGCTCTTTTAGGTAATTTTCTTACCTCCTCAAGTTCAAAATATACAAATAATTCTGGATTTATAACTCCTCCGTACAATATAAACCACACAACATACAATATCATGATTTTATCGATAGAGTAATTATTTTAAAGTTTATTTTATTTTATTTTTTTATTTTTATCTATCTAGTAATATTACGCCACCTTAGATTATAAGAGTTATATTATATAAAGTGGTTATAGACGTAGAATCACTCTTAAAATATATATCACTGTTCTCCTTTAAAATCTTAGATCAAAACATGATAATAAGAAAAAGTTGTAGGATTAGGTTATTGTAACTTAATTTTTTTTTGTTTAATTTCATACTTTTTTTATAGTCTTTAATTTATTACAATCCATAGGTGGAAAGTGAAGTTAAAATATAATTTTTTTCATGTCAATTCAATAACCCTTTTCATAATTAAATTATAAAAATAAATGATTATCAAATAGTATCAAAATTTTAAGTCAAATTTATTACGTTAAAGCTGTAATTACTAATTATTATATCTTTCTTTTTTATACTTGATGATATAAAAACTAAGTAATATATATATATATATATAACCAAATTTAATTTCGAAAAAAAATTATTAATGGAGACAAAAATTATTGCTCAATAGATGTAACTTAAAGATATAATTTCAATTTGATTAAAATTTTTAAGTTTTATTGTAATTATAATATTTAATTTAAGAGTATAACTCTATCCCTATAGTGGAGTCAGTCAAAGTTAACAGGCTAAGTTCGCTATATTACGAGATAAAAAGATACCTGGCTCGGTCCTTATAATTAAATATATTTATAACGTCCCTCAGATTGCTCTTTATTTCTTAATAATATTTTATTTAGGGTTACGAGGGAAGTTTAAAATTTATGGAGACTTATATGATATTACCTTTGGGTTAAATCTTTACTGTGTTTAGTGTGAGATTTGTTTTAATTAAATGAGCTTATTGATTAAAATGCGTTGGACTCATTAAAATGAGGTTGGCCTTGCATAGAATAAAATCTTGGGCTTGGGCTCTTTCATTTTAAAAGCAAAGGGCCAAATGGTTTGGGCTTAAGTAGCCTTTCTAATTAGGTCATCCTTGCCTCTAAGCCCATTTTCAAAATCACCTTGTTATTCATTTTAAGTTAAAAGCAAAAAAGTTATTTTGTTTAAGCCATTAGGGTTATATGTTAACTCTACAAAATAAACCTTATTTTCTCTTTTGCAAAAGTGTAGCCTCCTTCATTTTTGGAAATCTCTCTCCACTCACACAAGGAACTTCTCCTTCTTAGTTGTTTTTTCAAAAGATTTTTAATTCAAGAGAGTTTTTACTCTCTCAAAATCTTTTCATCATTTGTTTTAATTAAACAAAAGAAGAAGTAACAAGAATTTGAGATCGGATTAACCGGTGCGATCCTCACCTTGTTCTTTTGGCTATTTTATTTTAATAAAAACGTGTACCAAGCCAAAAATCTGAATAACATTATGTTTATTTAAACTGTTAAATAAACAATATGCATATTAGATTAAATGTTAGCCATATATGAATAACATTTTTATGTTATTAGGATTAATGCAGTTTTATCAAAAATGTTTTGACACTTGAATATGATTCATATAAATTTATATATTTTTGAAGTGTTTGAAAATAGACATATTTTGGTTAAAATCCCAAAATTTTAAATGCTGGAGTGGGAGAAGACTTTCAATTTGTAAAACCTAAAGTCTCCATTGTAGATCCATTTAAATGGGTTATTGTTAACCTCACATGGTTTTAGGGTCTTGCTCCATAAAGGAGGGCTGACATTTAATTGTCTTCTAAGAGTAGGTCTCTTTAAAGATAAAATTGATTTTTGTAACTTACTTTTATTTCTTCCTAAAAAAGTTCGCCAAATGGAAGCTTAAGTTGATTAAAACAAGGCTCAAACACTCAACTTAATTTTTAAAATTTATTCCTTAAGCGAAGGATTTTATTATTAAGAGCCAAATAAATGGTGACTATTATTATTATTGAAGTATGAGATATTTTGGAAATAATGATAATTAGAAAGAGGTCTTTTTGAATTAAATTATTAATCATTGTCCCTAAAAGATTTTAATTAATCTTTTAATTTAAACACAATTAAATTAANAGTAGAGATTAATTTAGGTAACTCCTAACTGCATCATGCATTTTATATTATTCTATTCGGGTCAGGCTATTGAGACTTAGTTTTTTTAACTTAATTTCACACATATTTTGATAGCCGTTGATTTACTGTAATCCATGGACGGAAAAGAGAAGTTAAAAAGTGGTTCTTTTTTATGCTAACTCAGCAGTTTTTTTCACCGTTAGATTAGAAAAATGAATGGCTATTAAAGAGTGTATGAAATTAAGTCAAAAAAATTAAGTCCCAATAGTCTGATCCTATTCTAAAAGTATTTTAATTTTTTAGTAGATCATTAATGAATGGATGTTTATTTTTAAATGAATCTTTTAACGGGAAATGATATGTTGATTGAAAACTCAAACCGGATACAACACTGTCTTTTGATAAAACAAAGTGGGTGCTAAATGCACCTATCTTTCAACCTCCTAATGATGAAAGTATTGAATAGTACAAAAGAGAAAATAACAATTGGCTAAATGCTAATGATTCAGTCAAAAGTTATATTATGGCTTCCATGAGTGATATCCTTTGGGGCAGATTCAATGAGATGTTACATACAACTACTATTATTGCCACCTTACGTGNCGATATTTGGTGATCGGGGTCGGTTTGCTAGGAGGGAGGTCATTCATAACTCTGTAAGATCGAAACAGGGGCTAAAAGAGTTGGTAAAAGACTACATGATGAAAATAATGTTGTACTTGAACTATGCAGAGCTCTTTGGTGCTATAATAGACCAAGAGACTCAGAAAGATTTAATATTGCACTCTCTATCTAATACTTTTTTAAACAGTTCAAGTTAGACTATGAACTTGATTACAAGTCATACGATCTTGTAAGTCTTATGCACTACCTTGTTTCCCTAAAGTAGTCCTGAAAGGGAAACAAGGTGAGACCAATGTTGCCAAGGCCTCTACTTCTGCCTCAACCGAAGCTAAGAAAAAAAGGACGACAACCAGAAGAAACCCACAAAGAAAAATGAAACTAAGTTTAAAAGGCAAATGTTTCTATTATGGAGTTCATGGGCATTGGAAAAGAAATTGCCCAACTTACTTGGCAGAAAGAAAGCTCAGAAAAGTATTGTAATTTTCTTAGAATTATGTTTTGTGAAGGAATCTGTTAACATTTGGATAATAGATTCTGGAGCAACTAATCATGTGTGCTATTCTTTGCAGAGTCTTCAAAAGTCCGGAAATCAAGTGAAGAGGAGCAAAGTTTTAGGCTTGGGAATAAGTCTCAAGTATCAGCTTCTACAATTGCTGAACCACTTTTGTATTTTGATAAATTCATATTTCTTATACTTAAAGATTGTTATTTTGTACATACATTCACAAGAAATTTGATTTCTATTGTACAATTAATAGATACTGGTTATTCTTATTCTGTTTTCTTTTGACAAATCTGTTGTGATTAGAAAGAATAATGTCTTTATTTATTCTGGTATAATAACTAACAATCTGCATTTGATAAAATTTAAAACGTTGTCAATTAATAACAGTAAGCTTAGTGAGAGTGATAAAATAGTTAAATTGTCTAACACTAACCAGACGCATCTCTAGCTAGCACCTTCGATTAGACCATATTAATTTAAAGAGGATTCAAATTATACTTAAAGATAGACCATTAAATGAGTTAAAGATTGAACCTAGACCAACATGTGAATCATGTTTGGAAGAAAAAATTACCAAGAGGCTTTTTAAAGTTAAAGGTTATCGGGCCAAAAATTATATGGCATTGGTACACACAAATGTAGGTGAACAAATTAATGTGGAAGCAGGAGAAAGTTATGAATGTTTCGTCACTTTTACTGACTATTACTGATAAGGGTATTTTATACGCAGGTAAGAAAAAATGACTATGTGTGGGAGGATAGAGAACAAAGAAAAGGTTTCCAAAAGCTTCAAAGGTGGATCAATTTTGGCTTTATCTTAATTTTTCTACGTGTTTATTTACTTTTGGAAAGTTATTCATGATTATATGTAACTAAACCTTTTAGTCGAATAGTGGTGAAAGTGAGGGCCATACTCTGGATCTTTCCACTTGTGGTCGTTAAACATGTCAAGATCTTGCTATAATCATTTAATTAATTAATTTATTTTTTTTAAATGTTAACTGTGTCTAATCCCTCCTTGATCTCTCCAAGTTTTGAGTTGTAACTCATAGATTTAGAACTAGTTACCAAGATCAGAATACAGTTGATTTAGATTGTCCCACAAATCCTTAGCTGTTGAATAGCCAAGATAATTAGCACTAATATCCTCCTCCATAGAGTTAACAACCCAAGTCAAGCCATAACCGTGGAATTTTCAGCATCCTAAGTTGCATGCTGACTATCTTTCTTATCTGGTTCAGCCTTCTCACCAGTCAAATACCCAAGTTTCTCATGACCGCGGTCCATAATACAACAGAATATATACAAGATAAATCAAGGATTTATCTCTTAAATAACAACTCTAACCAAATCAGAAAGGATTGAGCCAATCCCTTTGGATTTCAATCAGCCTTTTTCAATAGAAACTATATTACTTAGCAAAAATCCAAATAGAAGTTTCATAGAGCTATTAGTAAGAACACAAAAATATTTAAATGCTGACAAATTGAAAATGCCAAGAAGGGTGTCAATCAAGATTCAAATAAAGTAGGTGAGAAAAGAAAGAGGAACAAAGAACCTCAAGGAGGCTAAGACAAGAGGAGTAGAAAAGCACAAAGGCCTAGGATTCCAAAGAGGATATTTTCTAGGTATACACCTTTGAATGCCTATAAAGAAACTACTTGTAGAGGTAAAAAAATCAAGATTTACTAAAGCAATAGGGATCCTTGAAAAGGCCAAGACAAAAGGAGTAGAGAAGCAAAAGGCTTAGAATTCCAAACAATATATTTCTAGGTACACACCTTTGAATGTACCTATAGAGAAACTATTCGTAGAGGTTAAAAATCAAGATTTATTGAGATGACCTTAAGCAAATGAAAGCTGGAACAAATAAGAGACACAAGAATACAATTGTCGACTTCATTAAGAACATGGTCATAACATAGAGAACTACCTTCATCCAGAAGGGAGATTGAATTCCTTATGTGTAAAGGACACTTCAAAGATGATATAGCAAACTAAGAGACAAAGCATGAAAAGAATCCATGCCAAAAGGAGGGAAAGGACTAGCAAGTTGAGGTGATTCTAACAGAGCTCGAAAGATTGCAAAAGAAGCAAAAACAAGTCTGGTTGAAATAAACTACACTGACTAACCAACAAAGGAAACCAAGCTAAAACCATGCACAAGCACCTTTTTCGAGAAAGCAGCTAAGAGAATTAATTAACCTCATAATGATGCCTCGGTTATCACCATGCTAACAGGAAAGTGTATTTTTGGTTGGTGGATAATGGAAGCTTAGCTTACATCCTTTATCTACAACATTTGACAAGATGAGAATTGATAAAGAAAAGTTAAGACCAATCCAAACGCCTTTGATTGCATTTGGTAGGAAGACCATACTTCTTGAAGGTAGTATTGAACTGCTTATCATTGTAGGACAAGACTCATCGAATGACCAAGCTAGTCAACTTCATAGTAGTTGACCATCTAACAATCTATAATGCAATTTTGGAAGACCATCACTTAATTTACTTTGAGCAGTAACTTTGACTTACTACTTGGTGATGAAGTTTTCTGTAGCAGCAAAGAGTTGGAATCGTTAAAATAGACCAACAAGAATCTACAAACGTCATGTACTAGCCTTAAAAGACAAAGACAAGATATAGGAGACATTTCAAGTTGTGCTTGATATAAATATATATATAGAAAAAACAAGAATATTAGGACCTAATTAAAAAGGTCCATATAGAGTGATCCGGACGATTCAAATAAAAAAACCTAAACAAGACAGTGTCATCTCTTCCATGGAATGCAAAGCATATGATGATCTATTGTCAATCAAGAGTTCTTTAAAGATTTCTTAGAGTCGTTTCATTAGAAAATTTCAAGAATTAGGATTATTTATAGGATTTTGTAGCTTACATATTGATATAAGTGCTTTTCTTTTTCCAATAAAGTCTCCTAGTTTCTCCAACTTTATTACACAAGACAAATTTTTTAAATTTGAGTTAAAAAGAATAACTCTAACATATTTGACAAGAGCATAGTCATTCTTAAAGGAAAACGCTTGACAAGTGAAAAAAAGACAAATAAATGAAAGGTCACTAATTAGCATCCTTGAAATCCCAAAGCTGGAATAGTCATTGTTAGAGCCATAAAAAAGCTTAAAAAATCAAGCAAAGTAGTGCTTCAGCATGAATAGCAAAACAAGACAAAAGAAAGAAGATTAGAAGACTAAAAGAGAAATCCTATACTATTGACAAACTAATTCAACATCAGTTTAGAGAATTAGGGGGTAGCTATTGTATCACATTTGGAAAAAAAAAAAAAGTGCACAGGATAACAAGTTGATGCACTAAGGTGGTGCATTATGCTTTTGAAAAAAAAAAAAAACCAAAATAGTAAGTCCACATGGTCAAACACCATGAAAACAAGTCAAATCCTACAAGGTAGAGCACTAGAATCACAAGTCATACTAGGTTGACAAGGCAGTGCACGAATTGACAAAGTCATGCGGTAAGGTGATGCATTAAGGTGGTGCACTATGTTTTTACAAAATAGCAAAATAGAAAAGTCCACATGATCAAACACTAAGAGAAAAAGTCAAACCCCAAAGGTAGGACACTAGGTTGACAGGGCATTGCGTGAACTAAAAGGTGATGGTGATAACTTAGGTGGTGCATATATACTCTTAAAAAAGAACAAAATAGAAGGGTTGCATGGTCAAATACCAAGTAAATATTCAAAGCCAAGAGGCAAACTTGCAGTGCCAAAGTAGAAAGAAAGGCTCACGTTCTAAAGGATGGCTGCCCAATTAGTTAAAAAGAGAACTTTTAGTCAAAATCAATAGCTCTATTGTATAAGTTTTATTTAAGATTAAAAAAAAAAAAAAAAAACTTATTTATCATGAAAGGATAAGGGTAAAATACTCATCATTAACAAGATGAGGATAATATATTCTAAATCATGATAAAATAAGGAGATAATTATATCGCTCTATCACTTTTATCAAGAAAATGACTTATTTGGTATGACTTTGATGAGGAGAATAAAACTACTACATTCACCAATACAGACCACATACCTGCTAACCATGCACGGACACTTCTAACCAACAAATGCCTTTTGCCAAACCATTAGCAATCCAACTTAAGTGAAAAATGGTTTCGGCGGCAACAAAGCCGACATTTCCTTTGACATTCTATTTGCTATGTTTTGGACCAGGATAATTTTTGAAGAGTAGTTCTATTCATTACCCACCCTCTAACTCATCAGCCCCCACTTTTATTTTTATAATTTGACAACTTTACCATCAAACAAAACTAGTAAAAAGGATAAAAAACACTAATTCTCTTGAACACGTAAAATCCAAATTTATAAACATACTATTTTATAATGTCTATTTTAAAATCCTACTGAATTTATATTAATAATGAAGATTTTAAAATCCTACGGTTTCTATTAATAATGATGATGCCTTATTTTAAAATCCTACTACTATATCAATAATGAATAAAAAAAGGAGTTGCAAACAATAAAGAACAAACAAGAAAGTTCATTGACATAACAAGGTGAAGATGCAAAGACAATCATTTTATTTCAAAGTCCGTTATGATTTATGAGGTTTATTCATACCAGAAAATTATCTAATAAGAGCACATTATTTACTAGGGCTAACTAGTTTAATATATATCCATCAGAGAACACCACTATACTTTGCAAAATGATGCATGCTAATGAAGATAATTTTTGTATGCATAAACATTTGCTCAATGTTGCAGTTCTGAGGCTACAACCATTCTGGGTTTGGACTTTGGACCAAAGCCACCAAACATGTAATTTCAAATCTTGAGATTGATGATTACCTGTCTCATATGATTCACATTTCAATAATTTTATCGAAAGAATAACTATATAAAGTGTTATGAAAAACATGGTCAGATCATAGCACATAACATTAAAAAAATAAAAATATTATTAAAATAAATAATTAAAACAACTGAAATGCCACAACAATATCATATGCAAGCAAACATTTGTTCTCGTTTCAACAACCATAGACAGCGTTATATCAACTTGTAATCAATCAAATAATACATGATTATCTTTCTGTCAAATAAAAGAATACTTTCTTCTTTGTTCTACAACAAAATAATCTTATCATCAATACCTTCTTTTTTTATCATACGAAAATTGTATAGTAGTAGCAGACTAAGAATTATTGATCTAAATATATGTACAACTTCACGTCTTACCTTGAAGAGGAAGATGACACAAAGGAATTTTTAGGTTGTCGTTGACTTACCGTCATGTATAAACCCTGCAACAACAATCTATCAGCAGACTCATCTTTTGCATATAAAGTTTTTTCTTTTCTTTTTTAACAAGAAAGCTAATAAATGCAAAACCAAACCCTTCTGTCGGTATAAACAAGATTTTATTCCAAGACCTCTTATATAATCTCAAGAAATCCGACCAATTGAGTTAACTAGTACCCATAATAAATAAAAGTTAAAAGCACAATCAAGCTACTGCTTAAAACTCTATTTATTTTTTTTTCTTTTTGGAAACTATAGTAATAGTAAGACACACATAAACATATACTTGTATTAAGGTTCTAAGAATTTTATGTAAATGGTTTTGAGATCCTTGGGCAAGTAAAATAAAAAATGGACATAACCATCTTTGCTCACTATATTTCACTAAAAGGGCCTACATAAAAAAATCCTGCAGCTCAAAAAATTTAAATCTTGTTTCCAAATCATTTGTAACTGGTGTGATGAATGCATAAGCATAATGTACAAGGCAGACAAATACTATATCTTACATTTGTGGTATGTATTGTTGCTCCTGTAGTCATGTTGATTTTCTGATCAGGAACTAATTCAAAGTTCATATTCTGCAAGAATACTGCAAGAGCAACAATAGCCTCCAGCAGAGCAAACTGATCTCCAACACACTTCCGTGGCCCTCCACTGAAAGGAATGAATCTACAGCATATTTTTTCCAAAGTTAGGCCCGTCCAGCATATAATAAGCAGGCATTAGCAAAAGAATTACATCTGTTCTTTTAGGTCCAAGCCAGGGTCCCTGAACTTGAAAACCCCAAAAAGGCAAGAAATCTTTTGAATATTAGAAGTAACAAGTACCTAAAATCTGTATTTGTTTCATTAGGGATTGGGCCATCCAAGTCAAATCTCTCTGGCAAAAACTCTTCTGCTCGCTCCCAAACCTTGTTATATCACCAAAATAAAATAAAATAAAAATTAAAAAAAAAAAGAGTTAGGCAAGACAATTCTCCAAGTAACTATTAACAAAATTGACAAAAACTAATTCTTCCTCAATCAAAGCCTTATTCCCTACTAAATACATGAATCTCTTCCCCCATATCATTTTACGTTAAAAATATCATGCAATGATGTCCATTTTATTGTTTTTATCCACAGCTTCAACATTCTTCTTGTTCTCATAATATCGCACTCTATCACAGTAGAAAGTAATGCGACAGAAAACATGCAAAGAAAGAAAACAGTTGAACCAACAAATATAGAAGCTCAGCTACCTGTGAAGAATGGTGGATATTATACACAGAAATCATTATATCTTGACCAGCATTAACCTTGTAATTTCCAGGAAGCACATCAGCAACTTGAGCTCTTCGTATCAAGACCTATGAAAATTTTGAACAGGTAAACCATTAAGAATTCACATCAATAGAAGAAAAGACTAGAGATGACACGTTTCTGTTTTCACTTTTCTTCTTATTCTCTATTTTCTGTTTTCTCCTTTACAATTTTTGGGGTTCCCATTCCAATTATAATTTACTCTGGCGGAAAAAAAAGGTTTGCAACCTACAGGAGGATGTGGGTATAAACGCATTGACTCATTTATGCAACGCGTTACAAATTTCAGATCCTTAATGTCTTCAAAGGAAGGAGATCTTCCCTGTAAAACCCTGTCGACTTCTTCCTGTGCTTTCATTAATGAGTTGGAATCCTGGAGAAAATAGTTTAGAAACAAAAACATGCTGAATATTAACAAAATTTTACAAAACATACAAACATATAGAACTCATTACAAAATTGGAATAGCATGTGGATCCTAACAAGATAATGCACAGCAAATGTTCTTGCTGGAGACATCTATGAGAATAAATTACATTACCATTTTGACATTAAAACTTGAAATAAAGAAGGACAAAAAATGAAAAACAAATCCTAATGAGAATGTAAGAACAAGTTCATATAAACCCAGTTGGAGCTGGTTTATCGAAATAGCCAGAATTTATTCCGCGTAGTGGGTTGGAATATCTTGGGTTTAAAATTCTTCTAAAAAAATACCAACCATCTATTGTGGCAAAGCTCGAAGCAGATACCACATGAAAAACTAGACTGCATACTTTATTAATTTAGTCCTCATACCACATTCTCACACTTTATTTTACCGAGATAAGTTCATGGTGAGAGCCACTTTGACTAGAGGCTGAACCAGATTAAACTCATTCAACCATCTACTAGCACTGATAGAAGCTGTGTGCAGATGTTGTGATACATTGAAGAATTTCACTTTATTTTTCTATTTATTAAATCAAAACACAGTACATGTATTTATACACAAGATTACTCTCTCAGTTAGGAGCTAATTACTCACTTCAAAAATCACTCCTATAATTCTTTTAATAGCTCACACAATCCCTAAGATTGTGTTTACAACTCATAACAGATTGTATTCTAACTCATAACACTCCCCCTCAGCTAGAGCATAGATATCAATCATGCCCAGCTTGTTACAAATAAGATTAATCCTATTTCCAGTCAAGGCTTTAGTGAACACATCTACTAGTTGATCACTAGTTCGGACATATTTGGTAGAAATCAACCCTTCTTGTAACTTTTCACGAACGAAGCGACAATCTGCCTCTATATGCTTTGTTTACTCACGAAACACAGGATTATTAGCAATGTGAATGGCTGCTTGGTTATCACACCATAAATTCATAAATTGTGACTTCTCAATCCCAATCTCTCCAAGTAAGTGATGTAACTATATGAGTTCGTAAGTCACTTGTGCCATAGCCCGATATTCAGATTCTGCACTCGATCGAGCTACAACACTTTGTTTCTCACTTTTTCAAGAAACGAGATTGCCTCCAACAAAAACACAATACCCTGTAGTAGAACATCTGTCAAGAAAGGATCCAGCCCAATCAGCATCTGAGAATCCCTCAATCCTACAATGACCATGACCTCTATATAAAATCCCACGCCCAGGAGCTCCTTTAAGATATCTCAATATATGAATTACTGCATCCCAATGAGATGTTCTAAGAGATGACATGAACTGACTCACAACGCTCACTGGAAAAGCAATATTCGGACGAGTTATTGTGAAATAGTTTAATTTTTCAACTACCCTCCTGTACCTCTCAGGATCAGCCAACAACTCTCCATCTTCAACTCTTAATTTCACGTTTGGTATCATATGGGTCTCACATGGTTTTACTCCTATTAAGCCTGTTTCATTTAATAAATCCAGAACAATTTTTTCTGAGATATAAACACTCCTCTACTACTTTTGAAAACCTCAATCTCTAAGAAGTATCTCACTGCGCCTAATTCTTTCGTCTGAAATCTTGAGCCAAGAAACCCCTTTAATTCATCAATGCTAACACTATCAAGAGTACACTATCACTACTCGTGATTACAATATCATCAACATACACCACCAACAGAATACATCCAGACCGTGACTGTTTAAAGAAGACTGAGTGATCATACGAACTTCTGTATAAGCCAAATTCAATGAAAACTTTACTGAGTTTTCCAAACGAGGCACAAGGAGATTGCTTCAACCCATATAATGATTTGGATAGCTTGCATACCTTGGCAGACTCCCCCTGAGCAACAAACCCCGTTGGTTGCTCCATGTAAACTTCTTCGTACAAATTACCATAAAGAAAAACATTTTTAATATCAAATTGGTGAAGAGGCCAATGATAAGAGGCAGCCAAAGAGATAATAGAAGTAAGTTTGACAATAGGAGAGAAGGTCTCGAAGTAGTTGATACCATAGGATTGAGCATACCCTATAGCCACCAGCCGGGCTTTTAATCGAGCAATCGAACCATCAGGATTCATTTTAATAGAGAAAACCCACTTACACCCAATGGACTGTTTGTGAGGAGGTACAGAAACCAAATCCCAAGTGTAATTATGCTCAAGGGCCAATCATCATGAGATAAGGCTTCAGACACAGACTTAGGTACACTCATAAATTCCAAAGAAGCAACAAAAGATTGAGAACGAGATGACAAATTAAGGTTAAAAACAAAAGAAGAGATAGGATAAGTACACGAATGCCTACCTTTTCAGAAGGCAATAGAAAGATCAAGGCTAGAATCAGGGGAAGGATTTGGAGGCGAAGCAGCAGGCAAAGATAGAGAGGCAGTGTCAGGAATAGATACCGTTGTCGATTGTTACAGACGACGAGAATACACCTATGTAATAGGAGGTCGAGAAAGGAGTTCGGAAACCTGTTGATTTAGAGAATAAACTAGAAAATCATTATCAGTATCAGGAGACAAAACAGATAATGATGGAGTAGAAAACGAAATGGATTCGAAGAAAGTAACATCAGTAGAGACTAAGTAACGGCCTAAAGCAGGACAAAAACAACGATATCCTTTTTGAGTGCGAGATTACCCTAAGAAGAGACACTTCAAAGACTTAGGATCAACTTTAGAAACGTAAGAACTCATATCCTAAACAAAACAAGTGATCCAAACGCCCCAGGAACTAGAGAAAATAATGTTATATGGAGAAAGAGAGTGAAAAAAGGGGTTTTACCATCAAAAACCGAGGAAGACATACGATTTATCATATAACATGCTGTAGACACAGTATCAGCCCAAAATTCCGTCGGAATTTTCATATGAAATAGAAGCGCTCAAGCAACCTCAAGCAGGTAGCAATTCTTCCGTTTAGCTACCCCATTTTATTGTGGAGTAACAATAAAGGATGTCTGATGAAGAATGTCATTCTGTGAAAGGAAGGAAACAAAAGACGAGAGATACTCTTTGACATTATCACTGCGTAAGATACGAACAGATGAACAAAATTGAGTTTTAACTTCAACACAAAAAACACAAAGACAAAAAACAAGTCAGAACATTTTTTCATAAGATATAGCCAAGTAACACAAGAATAATCATCAACAAAGGTGACAAAATAACGAATCCTGATTTAGATAAAATAGGACAAGGTCCCCAAATATCAGAAGGTATTAAACCAAAAGGAAATGCAACTCGTTTATTTATTCGAGAAGGATATGAGACTCTATGATGTTTGGCAAGTTGACAAGACTCACAATCAAGTTGAGATACATGACTTAGACTAGGACATAATTTCTTTAAAACAGAAAAAGATGTATGACCGAATTGACAATGAAGCTGAAGGATGGTGGAACTCGCGCAAGCAATCGACTTTGGCACTGAAGTATGGATAGAGTCAAGAACATACAAGCCATTAGCCTCCCAACCTCTACCAATAATCTACTTCGTCCCAAGATCCTGAAAAAGGTAATAGTTAGGAAAGAAGAAAATACCACAATTAAGATTTTTAGTAATTTAACTGACAAACAACAGATTAAAGAGAAATTATGGGAGGTACAAAATAGAAGATAAAGGAAACATTTCTGTGGGGTTGGCAGTACCATACCATACTACCAATATTGTAGAACCATTACCTAAGGTGACAGACACTAAGTAACTCGGAAGAATGATGAAAAGATGAAAATATACATGTATTACCAGACATATGATCGGTAGCACCAGAATCAATGACCCAATTACGAGACGAGGTGGACAGACAAGCGACATGGTTACCTGTTTAGGATAAGGATGTGACAGGTTGTTGGGAAGCATAGGCAATAGTTGAAGAACTTGGTTAGGAAGCAAAGGACTGGGTCAGACGAGCATATTCATCTGTAAAAATAGTAATCTAAACAAGAGATCCTGAGTGACTACATGAGCAAACTTTCCCATGTAACTTCCAACAATTTTTCTTCACATGGCATTCCTTGCCACAATGAAAACAGCGACGTGGAGCTTTGGTAGAAGTACCAGAACCACCAGTAGATAAGCCCCCACTACGCGTGTAATTACCCTTAGAGGTAGTATCAGCAAGAGCAATTTTTTCACTTGGAATGACATATGGAGTTGTTATTATCCTTACATACTCGAAGAAGACGAGCATAGAGATAACTCAAAGAAGGGAGGGTTTCATTGGTGAGTAATTGAGTACGAGCTTTATCGTATTCAGGGCCCAAACCAGAAAGAAGGCATTGAACAATAATTTGCTCTTCTTGCTTTTGCATTTGTTGAACATCAGTTGTAATAGGAAACATAACTCGTTTTTCCTCAAAAATTTATTTGACCTCAGTATAGTATTGAAATAAAATACACTCCTTTTACTCAACACGATAAATTTTGAGTAACAACTCATAAACATGAGAGACATCATGCTTACTAGCATACAAAAATTCTAAATAATCCCATAACTCTTTCACCATATCACAATGATTAATAACAGCATCTATTGATGAATCAAAAGTGTTCTGGATCAGATTAAACAACTTATCATGCTCCATTAACCATTTCTTTCGAATTGCGGAAATAGTGTATGAGTGAAGTGGTGGATCATCAGTTAAATGATCTTCCATATCCAAACTTGACACATATCGCTGTACAATTCTTCGCCATTGAACATAATTCTGACTACCCATTAATTTCCGATCAGTAATCTTAGAGGATGGATTAACCGTTCTTTCTGTTCTCATCTTATCACCACTAGCCATAATTGAATACCCACGCATACACCAATAATCACTATGCAATCAATTATAATAAACATGTACCCGAAAGAACTCCAGTGATAAAATATACTGTTTAACCCAACTCGTCAATACAACAACACTAACTCTGGACCAGGCAATATAGCAACACAGCCACGCCAGTCACACTTCCATGAGTGCTGTCTCAAAACTGGCCCAGCACCACAGGCAGCAATGGCAAAAATTAAGGGCAGAGTCACAATCTCAAAACTGGCCCAACACCACAGGCAGCAATGGCAGAAATTAAGGGCAGAGTCACAATTGTCTCGGACAGACGAACAAGGAACCATCGGTGGCAACCTCAAACTCGCCAAAGAATCACGATCGAAAATTCGCACAGACAAGCAGATCGTCGACGATGCAGGCCACGTCTAAGGATTCTGGCACCAGATCGGGAACCGTCGTGCGCAGGCGATCCTGGAACCACCAGTCAAACTATCAACGTTGCCGAAAAATTGCGCAGAGATCGTTTCAGACACAGATCGCTTGCGATGCAGGCCACGTCTAAGGATTCTGGCACCAGATCGAAAACCGTCACGCTCAGGCGATCCTGGAACCACCGGCCAAACTGTTGATGTCATCGGAAAAAGGTCGCCCTAAAATCGAGCAGTGATGGTTTCAAACGCAAATCGTCGGCGACGTAGGTCATGGCTGAAGGATCTGAGACCTAATCGAGAATCGTCGTGACTAACCGATTTTGGTTCCATCGACCGTAATGGTAGAGGCGCCGGCAAGCTAGGGATGAGATCGCCGAAAAACAAGAAGTTTGATAAACTCTCGCTGGAATTTGCAGCAGCCTTCTCCGATTTGAGTGGCACTGGGCCGATCGATAGAAATCTACTCTGAAGCTGCTAAAATGAACTCTGGTCACCGAAAACCTACCGGAAAATACAACTCCGACCAGAAATCGCCGAAAAATCAAACACAAACGAGACAGAACTACACAGCCTACTCTAATACCATGTTGAATAATTTCACTTCATTTTTCTATATCAAAATCAAAACACAGTACATGTATTTATACACAAGATTACTCTCTCAGTTAGGAAGCTAATTACTGACTCCTCAAATCATACTTATAATTCTGATAACAGCTCACACAATTCCTAAGATTGTGTTCACAGCTCAAAACAAATTGTATTCTAACTCATAACATGATACAAATAGTGTAAAATAAAATAGATTAAGATAAAATTAATGAATGGAGATGAAAAAGCAAGTTAACTGTGATTTTACAATATTTCTACATCTGCAACTTAATGAGTGCCAACATTAACATTAAAACAGCCACAAGTTTATTAGGGAAAAACAACAAATTAAAAAATTCACCGTTTTTTTTCTTTATAAGAATTTTTAAATAGATACATGTAAAGAATGAGGATACCTTACTTAGGAGATATAGTGTCCAAGTCAACACAGAACCAGTGGTCTCATGACCAGCAACTAACATAGACAAAAGGTCATCTCTTAATTGTTCACTTGAAACCTGATATATACAGAAACATCACATTAGAACTAGGTTATAGAGGACAGTATAAAATCTGACATCTAGAAAAAATCAAGACTCAATCATCTAATCTGCAGCCCATTCATAACAACTCTGACATTTTTTTCCCAGAGGGTGTAGGTGGGTGTGGGAGAGTAAGAAAGTTCTTCATTCATCTTAAAATTCCTCATAAGGTTATTATAGGATAACCAGGTGCCTCCATGCAACTGTGTATATTCTCATTGTAAAAATCTTTTTTGCCTAGCTTGCACAGAAAAAGTTCATAATATTATAGGCTATAACTAACCAATACAGATGATAGAGCACTGCTCAAAGAGGAAGGTCACACTTCCAGATTCTCCAAGCATAGGGTCAAATAGAGATCTTATTCAAGGAGTATGAACTAAATAATTGAGTACCATGCCCTGGCAAACATTACACAGATATTCATTAAAGAAGAATAAGACAATTTTTCTATGCAGTAAAGGAACTATAGTCCAGAAAAGATGCATGATAATACTCTTTTTTACTTGGTTATGACATCTTGCAGTAAAAAAGATGACCGAAGACATGACCAATAAACTGATCAATAAAAAATAGCAGTTGTTTACCACTATTTTATCTTAAAAGGGTTGAATTGTATAAGAAGTGGATATGCACAGCAGCATCAAATTCAAACATCCAATCATCAAAAACTGAAATGAACCAACTTTGTATTGTGCAAAATTCATAACACCCCAACACCACCAGTCTCAATTGAAATAATCAACACATAGATAATCATTCAAAAAATTCAACAATTTGCATTAAAAAAAAAAAAATCTTCCATCCCATGCCTGATTCGTAAATGCTGCCTTTAAATGGAAAAATTAGAAACACATTGATCTTAACTTCCATTTGTAAGACCCTGCAAGTGCATTATTTGACTTGAAATAGGAGTTTTTTTTTTTTTTTCTTTTTTTTTTTCCCCTTTACCATGAAAATAGGAGCACTTTGATCACAAGAAACTTGCAAACATAGATAAGCAAAGAGCACAGGCAAACCTCTTCTCTGCTGGCAAGCAAGAAACGAAGGATGCTTGGATCACTGTCATTCACATATTCTTCATCATTGATTCTTTCTCCTTCAGTTTCCACAATTTCTTTGCACTTTGCAATAAGCTCTTCAACACTTTGTCTAATTACTGTAACTGCTTTTTCAGCTTTTATTTGTCTTGGAATAATCTTACACAAGGCCTTAACCTGGAACAAAAACATAAAATAAAATAAATTAAAAATAAATGAAAATTACAGGTCTAACAAAACAAACAAAAATGAAGAGCAACGAAAGGACATGAAAAAGAACCTGCCTTCCAATACGGTAAAATATCAGTGGAACGAAGCTCTGCCTCTTTCAAAGCAGTGTAAACTGCATCAATAACTGGACTATCAGCAGCGAGTGAATCAAAATTATAGTTGAATACTGAAAGACCAATAACATCAAGGGTCAATTGAGAAAATTTTGCTTCCATGTTTACAGCAGTCCCATTTACAGCATCAGTTTGCAGCTTCTCCACAAGTCTCTCAGCACATTTACAAAATACTCGGTCAACTATCACAGATAGGTACCTCTTGTGAAGAGATGGAACCACAGCCCTGCGCCTAGCCTACCACAAATCAGATTTTCTGCTCAAAAGAAAATTTTCAAGTCCAATTGGATAATAGCCAGTTTAAAGTGTCTATTCCTTCATTTAAAAGATTATGAATGAAAGGTCGATCAAGTTATTCATTGTTGTATAAATAGTTGGACACAACGGGCTTAACTAATGTGTCATTAAACGAGTTCACTAGTATAGATTCAAACCCAGACACAAGAATGTGCAAACCCCAATTCAGATGAAATAATCAGTTAATTTGTATCGTTTTGATGTTGTGTTCATGCGTCACGTGACTGGGCACTGTGCATCCTTTAGCCATTCGTATGTGATAAATTAATAACCTTAAAGCAGCTCCAGAAAGGAAACAAATTCTAAAAGCAATGTTTCTTTTATCACGTCCCATCCTAGCCCATTAGTCAAAAGAACACACACAATTGGATTTGGATGCAAGCAAAAGTTAAACATTTTTATAGAACATGCATATTCATACTCGATGTACACAACCACAACAAGGTATAAGCTTGTCTAAGAACTTACCACCCAAAGGGGACCTTCAGCAATGGCAAAACCCGACCCGAAAAGAAACTCAGAGACCTCAGCAACAAGACCTTTAGCATATTTGGTACCGTAGTTCCTCAACACATGCTTAGCAATAGCAGGGTCACTAACCACCACAAAATCTCTAGGCCCAGCAGCCAGCCTGTAAATAGGTCCATTCTCCTTCATCCACTTAAACAAGGGAAGAAACAGAGCTCCACCTAGAAGATCAGTGACGTCATCCAGCTTGGCAGTGGCAACGGGTATGTTTGAGTCGTCATTCCTGGTTATTGTAAGGGACTTGGTTAGCGAAGTGAGCCAGTCTGGGCTGACCCAGGAGCTGGGTTTGGCAGTGTTTGTGGTGGGTTTGTTTCTGTTAATGGAGGATTTGACGCAGAGGGTGGCTCTAATGGTGGGTTTGTGCAGAGGTGGTGGTGGAGTCAGTGGAGAAGACAATGAGATAGCGTGTGAGGCTTGCATGGTGCAAAACGACGAGGATGTTTACTACGCTTCTCCTTCTCTTCTCTTCTTTTCCGTGTTTACTCTGCTTCTCCTCTCTTCTCTTAGTAAGAGTAGGCGTCTCCTGGCGCCATGATTGGAGCTGAGTGGCACTGCTGCACTTTGTTTGTGGATTGGGTTTTAGATTTTTATCTTTTAGAATACGCTTTTTGGGTGGACCATCAAAAACCACTAGATCTCCCCCAATAACTGTCAGTCTATTCACCCGCCTGGGTAATATTTATTTTTTTTTCGTGAAATGCGTTGTGTGCAAACTTTATATACATGGGTTGATATGATTTCACCGGAACCGTAAGTTAAATATATAAAAATTAAAATAATAAATATTATTATTTATATGATATTATATTATAATTAGAATATAAAATTAAAAAATAAATTTTTTGTATAAATAATATTATTATATTTTTTATTTATTGATAAATCAACCAATTAAATGAACTAATTAAACTCATGTTTCTAAAATTAATTCAATCTTCTGATTCGATCGGGGACAAATGCTTATAAATAGATCGCCTGGATTTAAAAAATAGTTGCGTAGATTTATTTATAATTTATTTATTCCTTATTCTTAAAATCTTGTTTTGATCAAATCAAAATTAAAAAGATTTATCCAATTTATTAGTAGGATTTTGTTTGTCTATATTTATTTGTTTCTCTTTAAATATTAAATATATGAATAATATATATATATATATATATATATATATATATATATATATTATTTCTTGGAAGAGTGATGCACAAGCACTCGGGTCGGTTCGATCTATATCTATTTTTTTGTCTCCCTATGAATTTTATATTTGTAATAATCAGACAAAAAATTTATCAATTCCAATTGACTAGGTATATTGTGTCGATTCTTTTGAGTAATATATCAAGAATACCTGTTGATTACTTATTAACATTAAGACCATTTCGCATAAACTAGTACATTTCAAAATAATCCTTACTTAGACATCTTTACTCTTGACCATGAACCTCCTTTGGGTTTTTGATTCACCCAACTTTTCTATTTTCTGCTCCGAAGTAAATAAGAAGAAAGGAACGGAAAAAAATAGAAGTTGCTAACAATCCAAAAAAATTATGAAATAAAGATTTTGTGGCAATGCATAATCCATATAGTAAATAATAAGTAATACAACAATTTTTAATTCTATTTCTAATCACAGTACCATATGTCATTTAAATGTCTTATATTAGATGATATTCTTATCTTAGCCCTATTTCCACTTTCATTTTCTTTTAGCTCTATTATTAATTTAATTGGACTGGGTTTGAATATGCTTTTTTTCTTTCTATTTCACCCTTATTCTATCTAGCAAATTTGAAAAAAAAAAAAAAGGTGGCGGCGTGTGTGGGGGGGTTGGTGTGGGAGAAGAGAGATTAGTCACAAATATTTGATTCTATCTCTAATATTCCTCACTCTTTCCATGACAATAACTAGAATGATGAAAAAAAAAAAATTCAACGCATTGAGGAATAAATGATTGATTTCTATCAGTAAACCTGCTAACGACTCGAACCATAAAGTACTAAGCATCGAGGCCATGAAAACATATGTCTTTAGATCTCATATTGAAAACCCTCCTTCTTTTTGTTATTCTATATTGTAATACATTGTGGTAAGAGATATATATGTAATTAAATACCACTTGTATTTGTGTGTGGAATCCCTAATTCAAATTAAAATGTGTAATGCTTCGATAGATAAGATAAGATTTCTTTTCTTTTTCTTAAAGCCGAAAAAAAGGGTACCTTTCCATCTGAGGATTCTCAAGATAAATATTCATTTATTATTATTATATTTTATATGATATGAGAGCCAAAAAAAAAAAAAAAGGAAATTGTAAGATCCATTTGCATATCAATGGTGGAAATAAAATAAGGATGTTGAAAATAAGACAGAGATTCCCTACAATGATAATGAGGCCAATTTAAAGGGATATAGCATAGCTTGGTGGTGCAATTGTTTTGGGTACAAAATGTCACAGGTTCACATCCTGTCATCCCTACCTATTATTGCTTAAGGGAGTAGTAATAAGAAATCTATCTTAGGGTCCATTTGGTTTGAGCTTCAGAATTGGAATTAGAATAAGACGAAATTAGAATTAGAATGGTTATTCATTCCTCTTGTTTGGTTCAGTACAGAATCAGAATCTGGTTCCCTTTGAAGCTTGTTTGGATTATAGAGGCTCGGAATCGGAATTAATATCAATTTTTCAAATTACGCTCCTGTCAAAATGTATAAAATAAATAATATTAAAAAATAATATATAATTATTGTCATAGAATATGAATTTCCATCTTTCTTGCACTTTTTTTACCTTTTTAGAAATATTATAATATTTTTTTAACTTATTAATCTTTTAAAATATTATAACTTTTTTAATTTATTAACCTTTTTTTAAAATATTATAAATTTTAATTTATTAACCTTTTTCTAAATATTATAAACTTTTTAAATTTATTTACCTTTTTTAAATATTATAATATTTTTTAATTTTTTAAAAAATATAATAACTTTTTAAAATTTCTTTACCTTTTTTAAAATATAATAATATCTTTAATTAATTTATTTTTAAAAAAATATTATGAATTTTTTTTTAAAAGTGAATAGCTTGCTTTTATTTTAATTCCAGTCAAGAAACATATGCTTTTATGACTTTTATATTGTGCCCAATTCCAAAATTCATTCTATACATATGACCAGCAATGAGATAAATAAATGCAATAGCTAAATGATGATGTTCAATATCGATTAGCCATAAACTTTGTGTTTGTGGATGGAATCTATCGAGAAGGATTAGATTGGTAGTTCCTGATCCTTGGGAGGTACCAAATAAATGACTACTTGAAGCGAGGTTTGAGCATAAAGATTCCACTGACTTGGAAAAAGCAGTCCTCATCCCTGGGGATGCGGTAATACATCTAAAAAATTATTCCATCGAACATATTCTCCCTAGATCCAGAAATAGCAATATAGACTAAATGCCTTGTCCAAGCCAAGCAACTTACTCCGAACAGTCCTAACAAATGATGATTGAGATGAGATTCAACATTTTTGAACTAGATATGGATAATTACGATTTTACCTTTCGATTTTTTTTTTTAAATCGTCATTTTCATAAATGGTAGATATTTTCACCTCCCTTTCCAAGATTTAAGGATCACATATCTCTATATCCTTACCACACATTTGTGTTTGTATCATTGATTGGCTGGGCGATGCAATGTTATATATAAACCCACCAGAACCACTTGTAACATAGATCAATTAGAGAGAGTAAATCATTTTCACTTTGCACTTTCAAGCTACACCTCACTCTCTTTTATATAAACTGTATATATCATCCAGTACCTATTGATAAACACTTAAAAGTGTACATTTATTATAAGTTTAAATATCATTTTTACACTTTAAGTGCTATTAATTTAAGTATTTACTTTGATTTGTGCTTAAAAGAATTATTATTATAAATTTTTATTTTTGGTTACTTTGATGCAGGCCAAGTAAAATGAGCATAACTTTCAATCCCGAAGCCCATTTGGTTCGAATCTTATATCTATAGAAAGCTAATGGATTTCTCCACAAACTTGAAGAACAACTTAAGCCCAAATCCAATGTTTAATGGGTCAAAATTGGGTTACAACATAACCCAGAATTTGAGACGTCCAA
>JANLJB010001708.1:4656-24250 GCA_026212285.1 Bursera cuneata | reverse complement strand
TGGATGTTTATTAATCTTGTTGAATTGTGTTGCATGTGTGTAGGATTTTGGAGGCAAAATTCGGTCATAAAGCTTCCCATAAATTGCTTGGAGTTTGTAAGTATTTCTCATCACAATTATGTATAATTGTCACCTAATTGCATGTATCTTGGGTAGGAATCCAACAGGCTAGTGGTAGTCATTGAACGGTCTTAGGATCGGATGATATATATATGGTAGTGTGACCGAGGTGGGCTCGGTACAAACTATAGATGTGTAGTAGAGAGTTTGTAGTGTGGAATAGGTACCGGTATGTAGGTGTACAATGATGGACGTACACATTAGGTTTGGTGTGAGTGTGGATCATGTGGATGGACCCCGGATTGTCCTATCTGAGTGTACTGGAGTCCGAGGGGAGGGCTTGTGATAGATATTAGATCGCCCGGCCTTGTGTGCAGGGATCTAATAGTGATTTGGGTCGCCTAGTCTTGTGAGCAGGGACCACCAGATATGGGTCGCCTAGCCTTGTGTACAGGGACCGGTCAGTCATAGATCGTCTTGCCTAGTGCACAGGGATTCATATTACACCGGATAGTCTTGCTTGTGTGCAGTTATCCGAGTGATGTGAGGACTGACTTGCTGATAGACGGTAATCCGTTGGTGTACGGATTGGCTAGCGGGTAAGCGTTAAGAGATACAAGTGATTGTGCGACTAGCGATGATTACGATTGAGAGCGGGAAACGTATGATAGTGTTATTAGTGTGTACGAGAGGTAGAGTATGACTAGGTATGTTTGTGTGTGATTGTGTGATGCATGCATGTATGTAAAATGTTATAGAACTGTATAGTGTTAGAAATTTCTACTGGGCTGTGTTGCTCATCCCTTCCTCCACAGGTACTCGAGGTCAGGAGTCTAGCGGAGATGGTCTGGCGCTCACGTAGAGGATCTTGGACAGTCATGGGTATATATGGGTAGTCAGAGTGAGTCGTTTCTATGTATTATTTAAGGAAAAATTTTGTAACCCATTTTTCAGTATAAATGTTTTTTATTAAAACGTTTTATTTACTTTTATTTTATTCATTTACATAGTCACCCCTGGGGTTCCTGTATCAGGGATTTCGGGTCGTGACAATGGGCCACTTTAGTGGATTTGATCACTAATCGGTTTTGGGTTTACACATATCAAATGGATTGGGTCCATTTAACAAAGATTTCAAATGTTGCATTTAAACCCAAGCCCAAACAAGCCCATGGATTAAAGAGAGAAGAATTAAACTAATTGCAGTTAGTTGATATTTAACAAAAAATCTTGGTGGATAAGCTCACTTGTGATTAGCTAATGTTTACGTGGTTTACATTAATTTGGAATTAATGTAATTACTTGGCCTAGAATAATCAAGCATTATTTGCAATTTGGGTGTAATGCATTCACACCATAAGCAAATAACATAAGTGTGTTATACACTTTTCTCTCACTTCTCTTGGAAGCCTTGATTGCCGAATCCATCTTGCTCTCTTCCTTTCTATTTGTTTTCAAATCACATTAATTCTCTAGCAAGAAGTAATCTTATCTAAGGAATTAAGAGTACTTAGCCATTAGTATTTGGTTATCTAACTTATATGCTTAATATTGTAGGTTCCTTGGAAGAAAATTTTCGGAAATCAACCAAGGGCAAAAGATGTAAGTATTGATTCCATTTAACACTTTGTTCAACCATAGATTGTGTATTTTGGGCATAATCCAACATATCCCTTGATGATGTAACCCTTCCCCGCCAGACAATCTTCGAACCCTTTAGGCATGTCGCCGTAGTCATGCCCCATGTATCTTTTACCTCGTCCTTCATCAGGTTGCTTAGTGCCCTAGATCAAATAGGCCCCACCATTCTCCAATGCGATAGCCAGTGTATCCATCTACTCACTCGTCGGTGCGACATGACTGCAAAAGCATACGTAAGCCACCGAAGAGTCGTCACAGGCATTGAGTCAATTCATGAGATGGTGACATGGACTGGAGCTGGAACTACCATGGTTAGAGGACCCACTAGCACTAGCCAAGTCATCATCTAGAGGCAAAATGGGTCCAACTACCCAAACATGATGGTGACCTACTTGTTTCTTGATGTTGTTAATGTAAAGGCGTTCCAACTCAGCGGAAGTGTTCAAAACAATTCCACAACTGACCATATTCCCCAATCCAAAATTTCTACAAAATTCCTACACCAGGTCCCCTCCTTACCTCTGGTATAATGGGGAGGGAGTTGATAAAAGGGAAATCAGATTTCACAAACGAGTTGATGTCATCTGGATTGTCGACCTTCGGTAGGTCCTGCCACAAAGTAAAAAACATGGACAAGCTGTAGGCACCGGAAGTTGGGAGAAGACAACAAGTGGGACGCCAACCTCAGAAGGTAATTGTTGGTCCAACCGAGAAAAATATTAGAGATGATGGCAGCAGGTGGGGATTGGTGGGATTGGAAACAATGGAGGAGGAGGGGATAATGAAGGTGACGAAGGGCAGTATACAAGTTAAACCTTCCATTAACGATTGGGTTTCGTGGCAACATGAGGGATGGGAGAGAATTAGAAGAGGGTAGTGACAGTGAGTCAAGTAAAGGAAGGTTGTTGGGGTGATGAGTACAGTGATTATAAAGTCGCGATGAGTAAGTGGTGGATAAAGTCGAGGACAAGGATGATGTGCTGGAGGTTGGGAAGGGGTAGACTAGAATATGAGGTTTGGACATGGTGCAAGTGCAACTGTAACTGTTTAACTGTTTGAGCAAAAATTATAACTAAAGTTGCATACGACGTGAGTGCAAGAAAAGAATGAGATTGGTGTTAGTGCACTTGACGCTTGTTTCTTTATCTTTTACAAGTTCTTACAAGAGATTTGTGAGCAATGAGCTCAAGCTACATCATGCCTTACGTCAGGTCACATGTCAAAATTATGTCCAAAGAAAGGGTAGTATCATGAACACAAATTATGTGTTGTAATTTTTCTATCCTAACCGATGTGGTATCATATGAGAGATTAGGTGAATATTGATAATTTTACCGTAATGAGTGATACCACATCACTGTTGGAATACAAATTTTACCGTAACATTATTGCAAAAGAAAATTGTTAATAAGATTAAAATCTAATTTATTTTAAGCTCGTAAACTTTTTTTGTATAGTTAACTTATTTATTTATTTTTTATTATTATAATTTAATAAAAATTATGTTGACACTTATTACAATAGAAGTGAAAATAGAAAATAGGTTGGTAACTGATAGGCCACAAAGGACTAGGAGACCATCCATTAACAATCCCAAATATTATAACACTGTATGAATAAATTAATCCCAAATATTATAACACTGCATGAATAAATTTGGATATGTTGCATGGCAAGACCGAGTCAAATGGAATGTTGCATGACCGAGTCGAAGAAGGAGCTGTTTTTGTTTTGTACCTTCTATTTCGGATGAAAATGCTAGGCTATTATTTCTTTTTATTTTCTTTACCGTTGTTGTACAAATCTTTAAGTTTGTTGTACGTATCTTTTGTTTCGGCATTTTGTTGTTACCAAAGTTATATAAAGATGGACAGTCATGAATAAAGCTATCCAACAAATTATATTCTGCATTGTTATGATTTATCTCTTGCCAAAACATAGTTTTGAGACAAAAAGTAAGGCTTTGACTAGGACCAATCATTTGGTATCAAAGCCTCATTTCTATAGCCACCAACAAAGAGAGAATAGAACATCTAGGGCTCTAGGATGACATACACATAATAGAGCTTGGCATGGCTGACATATTGAGTCTGCCAGAGATAATCCTTAACCGTATGTTTGAAGCCTTGTTCTCAAACAAAAATGGCGCCAGCCTTAGTCACAATGGTTGGGAAGTGAATTCCCGCACCAATAGGGACAACATTGATGGAGGTTGCCTGATTGTTTCTTCCAAAACAGTTAAGCTAGAATTTTCAAAATACTCCGGTGAAGACCCCACATAATGGTTCGCTCGAGTGGACTAATTTTTTAAGTTTTAGCGATGGTAGAGGCACATAAAGTCTTTTTAGCTTCATTCCATATAGAGGGAGATACCAATCAATGGTGGAGGTGGTTGCGTCGAAAATACAAAGAGGAAGGAAGAAAGGTATCGTGGGGCAATCTTTGTGGAAGAATTGTGGGTTTGATTTGAACCCATATATGGGGAAGACTTTGATGAAGCACTCTTGCACATTCAACAAATGGGCTCTCTACGAGATCATAAACAAGAATTGAAGAGGCTCGGCAACGTTGTACAAGGGTGGACCCAAAAAACATTAGTAGGAACTTTCATGGGAGGACTCAAATCGGAAATATCAAAGGGAATTCGAATGTTCAAGCCACGAACATCGAAAGAGGCCATCAGCTTTGTAACGACCCGAATTTTCAGAACAGTATTATCCAAATGCTAGATGCTTCAAACAAAAACAATCCTAATATTCACAACTAAAAAAAAAAAAAAACAAAAAGTAATCAAGAAGAAAAATTAAAAGCAAAGTTTAGAAGTTACTAATGTTGTGAAGACGTTCACAACACTAACATCTTCTTACTCCAACCAATATTGCTCAAACATACGCCATTCATCCTCGGCAACGGTGCTAAAAACTTGACTTGACTTGACTCGAATTATATTCAATTATAACTCCCAAGTATAAGAGCTGTCAAGTTATAATACTAGGATAAGTCCGAAGGTCAATCTCCACAGGCATGAAATTTAGACAGTTAATTAGCAAATATTGATTCAAGCTACTTAACTCCTAACTATGCTATGCTAATTTGGTTAACTATGTTCAAAGGAATCAATTATTCTATTCACAAATGATTAAAAAGAATATGTGAAAACATAGAAGTGATAAATTGTGGGAACTAAACTAAATTTGAGTACTTAAACTAAATGACTTAAAACTAGATTAAAGCAATGAACTAAAGCAAGAAAATGAATTAAAAACACCTAACAACTAATAAAATGTAAAATTATACAAAGAAAACAAATAAAATTGGAAACTTGAATTATAAGAGACAATTAAGCGAACACCTAGGCTACGGATTTTACCACCACATAAATTAATGTTGTTTCATTCAATACCCAAATCGAATTTGCATAGCATACACCCTACCCATTTTCATGCTAAACTACAAATATCAATCATGGAAACTAATTCAATCTAAACATCCTCTGTGCCTAAATGTCTACAAAGAATAAATAAAAAAAAGTAACAAGTATTCCAAGATGCTATCATGTAACATATTATTCCAACAAGCAAGATTCAACTTTAATTTCAAATAAGCATGAATAAAACAACACTAATTATGCTTAGGCTATATCCATAACCTAGGATTAATCTAACTAGCCTAACATAATTAAGAAAACAATAAAATTCAACTTAAAATTAAATATAAACATGATAAACATAACTTAAACAATAGAATTAATGAATTTGAGTCAATTTTACAAAAGCCCAAAATTCACATAAACCCTAGAAATTAAACTCTCAACTCAACAACTCAAATTCGTAATATTAATTGACAAGTAAAGTAAGAAAAACAATAATCAAATGCATTTGGATAAGCCCATTGTAATTAAATTATAAAAATGATTACAAAATTAAAATAACTAAAAAAAGTAATAAATCTAATAAAAAAAAGAAACATATATAAAATCTAATATAAAGACATGTAATATAATTGATAAGTAAAAGAAATATTAAAGACAAAAAAAAAAAAGGAAGCAAAATGGAGTGGGAGAGTTGCTGCCGGTTGAAGAAAAATGAAAAAAGGCCCTGTGTCTCTCGCCACTGGAAGAACGTGACACATAGATCATAATTTTGTGGCAAATTCAAAGTAAGTGCCTCATCTTTATCAATTTGTATCCCATAAGTTCTTCTATTCTTTACATTCACCCCCATTGATTGTATCCTTTTATACCATATTTGATCCTATATCAAATAAAATATAAATTTCATCAAATTAATAATAAAATATGTTAGTTAAAACATAATTAAGCTTCGAAATGAATTATTAGTGTTAATCAAATTTTAAGTGTATAATTAGTGTCGTAATCAATATTAACGAGCATAATTTATACTATTAAACCACTAATTAATACACTTTTGATCTTGAATCAGATATATTGTGTGAATTGCTTGATGCATGTTTTATATTTAAAATATTATAGAACTGTATAGATTCTAAAATTTCTACTGGACTGTGTTGCTCACCCCTTTCTCTATAGGTACCCGAGGTCAAGAGTCTAGCTGTGGTGATCCGGAGCTCACATAGAGGATCTCGAACGGTTTTTGGGTTATGTCTAGGTAGAGTGAGTCAAACTTTTAGTTTATTGGAATTATGTAAAACTTATGTTTCCTATACAAATGTTTTGATTAAAACATTTTTTCTGATTTATTTTATTTTATATTAATTAGTTAATTATTTCATCCTGGGATTCCTATATAAGGGGTTTCGGGGCATGACAATCTTGCTTGAATGAAAGATAAACAGCTCATTTACCAGCGACGTCTCATAAGGCCACCATGGAACACTCATCCACGGTTGGCCTTTCCTGCCCTGGCAAGGGCCAATCCTGTTTCCCCAACTAAACACTTGTCTTAGGAGGAGATTTAGAAGAGGTCTCAAGGATTGTGTTTTAACTACAATGATAAATTCACTGCAGCCCACAAATGTCATGGACCACAACTGTTGTTACTAGAAGCTCTTGGCGGGACCATCACCATCACATGAGAAGAAGTTCCCAAGTAAGCAGATGGTGGATGACGAACCAGAGGACCAAACTGAACCAGAGATCTCATTATGCGTTGACAGGGTGTTCATCATCGAGAACAATGAGGATAACTGCCAAGATTGGTTCGTTGGAGTTAGTGGTGTTGATCGATAGCGGGTCAATGCATAATTTTACCAACCGAGTCTTTCACAATGCAGGTGGCCAATGGGGAATGACTAAGCTGCCAAGGGAGGTTTGAAAAGGTACCAATAAGTCTACAGAGCATTCCATTTTTGCTCACCCTTTACACCCTTCCAATATCAGGTCTTGACTTGGTGCTCAGTGTCCAATGGTTAGAAATGCTTGGATTGGTTGTTTGAAATTCGAAGCAACTAACAATGGAGTTTCAGTGGGAGAATACCACCAGAAAATTGCAAGGACAGACTACCAACGCATTCAGACAGCTTCGTTCAAAGAAATGTCCAAGGAACTTCGCCAAGGCCTCTCTCTATTTGCCATTTGCCTACAATCCATAGTGGACGTGTCCCAAAGGGAACATCCGCCCAAACATGCAAGAATTACTTGAGCATTACGTGGATCACCAAGTTACCACCGGTAAGAGAAATAGACCACTGCATTCCTCTTAAAGAGGGACTCGAACCGATCAATGTTCGGCCATATTGATATGCATATTTCCAAAAGGCCAAGATTGAGAAACTGGTTCACGAGATGCTTAATCAAGGAATCATAAGGCCAAGTACCAATACCTTTTCATCACTGGTGCTACTAGTAAAAAAGATGGATGATAGTAGGCAATTTTGTACGGATTACTGCACCCTTAATGCAGTTACAATCAAAGATCACTTCCCTATACCTACTGTGGAAGATATGCTTCATGAATTACATAAGGTTACCTATTTTACTAACCTAGATCTCAGGGTAGGATATCACCAAGTAAGTGTCCATCCTCTAGATGTCCCTAAAACTGCATTTCAAACACATAATGGCCACTATGAATACTTGGTTATGCATTTTGGCTTATGGAATGCAGCATCCACCTTTCAAGCCAATATTAATTTTATTTTCTGCCCTTACCTCAGAAAATACATCTCAGTTCTTTTTATGATATACTAATTTATAGCTTTACATGGGAGACGTCCTTAGCACATGTGAGAAAGGCTTTGGAAATTCTATGGCACCATCAGTTCTTTATCAAAGCCAACAAATGTGCTTTTGGACTACAAGAACTTGAATATTTGCGGCATATTGTGACTAAAAGTAGACATGAGGAAGATTGCAGCCATGAAGGCATCGCCTCATCCTACTAATATCTCCGAGTTAAGTGGTTTCTTAGGACTAATAGGTTACTATAGGAAATTCATACGGAATTATGGAGTACCGCTTCACCCTCTCACAAATCTCCTTAAGAAAGGACAATTTGGATGGAATGACGAAGTGGAAGCCGCTTTTCTCACACTTAAAGAGGTCATGACAACCCCTCCCACATTAGCAATGCCCAATTTTCATGAGCCTTTCACCATTGAAGTTGATGCCTCAAGAAAGGGAATAGTTGCGGAGGACCAGGAGACCATCCATTAAGAATCCCAAATATTATAACACTGCATGAATAAATTAATCCCAAATATTATAACATTGCATGAATAAATTTGGGAACGTTGCATGGGAAGACCGAGTAAAAAAGGAATGTTGCATAACTGAGTCGAAGAAGGAGTTGTTTCTGTTTCGCATGAAAATGCTAGGTTTTTATTTCTTTTTATTTTCTTTACCATTGTTGTACATATCTTTAAGTCTGTTGTACATATCTTTGGTTTCTGTATTCTGTTGCTACCAAAGTTATATAAAGATGGACAGTCATGGATAAAGCTATCAGGCAAATTATATCTTGTATTACTGTGATTTATCTCTTGCCAAAACAGATTTTTGAGACAAAAAGAAGGGTTTTGACTGGGACCAATCAGTAACACTTATTTTCTTTTAATCACATCTTGTACTTTTTGCGTTTTTAAGTGTTCATAACACATTAATTAAATTACAATATGTAATCTAATCATTAATAATTAAAGTTATATAAATTCATCTTATATTAAAGTTCGAAAATAAATAAAAGGATGTCGAAAAGAGCATTTCTCTGTTAAATAAACAATAGACTCACAGTAGTATGGCAAGAATGATTCCAAAAGAAATTGGTACCATGTCAACCCAATTAAATAATACTTTGGGCGCTTAAATATATGTAACTTAGACTTTTAATATCAATTAAACATGTGACTCATAAGGGAAATATGTTCTTGTAATATGCACCTACAAGAACATATTTGTATTCTTGAGAATTGTAATTGGTTTAACTCCCAGTCTACCCTCGTGTGTAGCTTACACATTTGTTTTAGCTCGAGTTTGCAGTTACCTCTGTATCCTGGGATTCTCTAATGGCTCCATAGCTAATTTGATATTTGGGGGGAGACTAATATTTGTTTGGGCTTCCTGCTGCAGACGGAATCAGCTTAAATGGTTCCATTTGATCTCTTTTATTTTATTGACAGCGACGACGGATTTATCCCCTATAATTAAACAATATAAGAAAAAAAGGTTGAAGGTATTGAAAAAATAGGTGAAAACATACCATAAAGTTAATCTCCTACGGTATTTTGTTATTATAGCTGGACAATCCATTTCAAAAAGCAGAGGAATGAAAATGATTGGTGCTAAATAGTCTAGAAAACAGTAATAGAACTTGGTAATAAATTTTAAGTAAAGAAATTAACTGGAAAATGTCTACTAATGGAGAGGTGAAAGTGTCGAAGATTGACGAACTTAATCAGAAGTATCTGATTTACCACATGCAATGTAAAGATGCCTATATTGATCTTCACACTGCATGCAAATCCCTCCAACCGGTAAATAGATAGTTTCATTCTCCCAACTTCAGGTCAAGAGAATATACTTTGAAAACCATCCGAAACCCTCTTTTGAAATGAGATAGGATCAAGCATTCAAGATACTAACTAAAGAATGATCATCAACTTTCATGGAAATCTTCGTTCCGGTTGAATCCAGAAGTCAACTTCACTTGAAAGGATCATTATACCCAACATAGCATTAAACCAAGTTGTCAAGTCCCTTTCATCGATTGTTTTTCGTTTGCGTGCTCGCCGATATTGTTTTACAGAATTAAAACTTTGCTAATAGTTACAATGATAATTGAAAGATTAGTGTTACGTAAATCTTAAGTTAGAATTGGGTTATTAGGTATGAAAGGCACTTGTCAAACAGAAAACTCTCAAATCAGCTTTGAGAAAACACTCCTTCCTGCTTTTGAAAACCTTAAGTGAAAATAGATGAATATTTACCAACCACTTCTGCACTCCCTCAGATCATAATGACAACAGAAAAGAGAGAACTTATATGCATTTTTTTTTTTTTCATTTATCTCACAAGCGTGACGTCTGAACCTTTGATCCACACACTTGGACATAAGGCTACATGTAACTATGATTCTTCTTCCGTGAAAGAAACATATAGATCCCTGATTATGGCGATCTAGTACTACGTTTTATTTATTCTTCACTCCTTGTTTGTTGCCTCAACGGCTGCTTAAAAACTACCTCAAAACTTGCAAGAAGTCCCAAGCCTCTGTCTCTGTCTCCACCCGATGGTTGTGCACCTTCTTTCAACAAAGGCAGGGTAAAGAAGCTCCTTGAACTTTTCAAGAAACAGTTTCCATTCTTCTTCATTCATATTAGCAAGCTTCACAAAGCTTGTGGTGGTGGATGACTGCTCATTTGCGATTTTGGTGCTTTCAGATAAGGAACCCATCAAATAATCTTCTCCTGGTTTTCTACCACAACTTCTCTCATGGATGGTAACTTTTTTTAGAGATTGGGACAACTTGGAAGCTGTATCAAGCCAGTCCCAGCGTGGCTGGATAGTTATTCTTTCTGCCTGAACTCGCTTGTCATCCACCTCAACTTCATCCCCTTCAACAATTTCTACTTCAGATTGCAGAAACTGACCCTTTGCACACTTAGACCCATAGCTAGTTGACCTATGGTTTGAGAAATCAATGGACATCTTTGATGACTGGTCCAACTCTGCATTCTCAGAATCTATATCAAAAAGAAACTCTTCCTCTCCACCATCACCATCAGCATCAGAGAATGAAGTTTCCCTCTCTGCTATGATCTTCTGAGCCTCGAGGCATACAATCTCAAGCTCACTTGGCTCTTCCTCTTCACAACGAAATTCCCTACTCATCATCTCACCAATCTCCGAAAGGCAGAGTCCAAAAGCAGCTGCTTTCTGGAGGAAGATTGTGCTCAGTTCCAAAACCCGGAGGCATGCCTCCCGAATCATTGGCAGCTCTTTCCGTAGCATATCAGAATCACAAGCCGGATCTAGATTTTTAATATACTCAAGCTCATCCTCAGAGAAAGGAATTGAAGCCTGAGGCCAATGGATCCACTCAAAGTATGGGTCTTCCAAGCTCTCTGGTAAGCAGAGGCCATGATCAATTGGAATGAGCTCCACCAGACCAAAACTCCCAACCCCATCAAGTTTTCTTACCAAAAGGTTTCCTGCATGCCTATCAGTGTTAAAAATCCTAATATCCAGTATACCTATTCTATGTATAGCCGCAACTGGGAAGCTTGAGGTTCCATAATCACTGGCATCAAAGTCATGAGGAATGAACTGCTGCAGAGATGCAATCTTACTTACCTTATTCCCATTCTGAAGCTTGTTTCCACTTACACCATCATTGAGATTAAAGATGGAGTGTGTAACCTTTACAAGAATAGTTGGAGGCACATTGGCAAAGTGATCATAATCCAAAAGGTAGGCGGCTACTTCTCGAAATCCTGTTTCCCCAACTCTAACGGACCGTTTCAGGCCTGGCTGCCCAAGAGCTTTTCCCACAAAGCCTTTCGGATTATTTGGTGCAAAAGGTTCCTCATCAGTTGGCTTCACAAGAGCAACATTTTCACCTTTGCTGTTTCTGAAGTAGTAAGCCCCACCAAGCCCACCACGGATAGGAATGGGATCAACACCATTCTTGATTGCCTCTACAATTTCCTTAACAAGTTCATTTGTCCTAGGAAAAGAACTCAAGTGCCCCAATATTTCAATTGGACAGCTCTGATCTCTCTGTTGAGGGTTCCTTCCAGTAGGAGAAAGACAAGGAGTTGATGAGCTCCGATGCATTGAATTCCTTGTCAGAAGCAAAGCAGAATCATTTCTAATGGCACTAAGATCATTGTTTAGTGTAAGATCTCCAAATGTCAAAGAGCTCTCATCAGTAGGGACATTGAGCACAAGCTGCAGTCTTCTTTTCACCGTGTGGGCATTGTCATTTCTATTCAACTCCATCCCCAAGACAAACCCAGTCTCAGTCTGGACAAACACTCGCCTCGTCCCAGCTGGTTTCGCCCTCAAGCTCTCATGGTACTCGCCATTGCAAGGGCCATTGAGCACTGCAACAGCCATCTGAGTTTGAACAGGACTCCCAAACTTAGGAGACATAATCAAACCTGTAGTATTCAAGGTCAGCAACAGTTGTGATGACAAAGTAGAGATTCTTCTTCTCCCACAAGGAGGTGCCAAAACCTGACACCAATTGTGTGAGAGAGATACACAGATGCTGATCAACCATCAATGGAACCACCACCTTGTAATTAGCCACACAACCATTAATATACGGAACGGTTACAAGTTTAGCGAATGGCTACATTGGAGAATCCACCAAAACACCTGCAACATTAGTGAAATTTTTTTTAATAAAATAAATAAATAAAAGATCAGCAAACTTAAGACACCAAATATGTAACAAACTTTCACCATACTCCAAGAGATAATACAATAAAAATATCTGTTTAAAATGTTAACAAGTGAAAAATATAAATAAATAGATATACAATATAAGATCCATTAAAGACTTGATTAATTTATTTTACGAACACAAAGAAACCGATCATAAAGATATATAAAGCAGCAAAATAAAAACAAAAGTGGAAAAAGAAAGAAACTCAATGTTGCTTTTGCGACTACAATATTTCAGTACTTGTATCTGTATCTCTGATACTGCTTGGTTACCAAGAAAACTGAGGAAAAAGAACCGGAATCTAAAATCAATAGTTCACCCGGCCAATAGAGAACCAGAAAGCCAGTCATGGAATCGGTCTTCTCCTTTTACTAGACGCTAAACATCGAAAGAGCATGAAGCTTGAAGGTCTCTTTTTCTTTTTTCTTTTTTTTCTTACCATACATTTTCTCGGCAAGAAAACAAGAGCACACTCGTAAAGTACCAGAAAACCATTAAAAAGAACTCATTGTTTACAGAACATGAAACGAAATGTATAAAAAAAAAAAAAAAAAAAAGTAAGCTCACCGAACTTGAGAGAATCCTGAGGCGAAGATCAGAGAGAGAAGAGAGAATCAGGATCGTTGATGACGAGTGATCAATGATCTTACAGGAAAGATGAAGATCAGAGTGTAGAGGATCTACGGTTGGGAAGCCAACAAAGGCGAAGAGTTGATCCTCCACCTCCTCTCTCTCACTCTCTCCGTGTTTGAAGCTTGCTGCGAATGTTCATTTTATAAATGTCTTGCTCACATGAGAATCGAGGACGGAAGAAGGAAACCGACGGTTTTTGTTTTGTGAGTTTACCAGAAACTCCTTCTTTCACAATGCTTTGACTGTTTTGGATACAAAGCGTCCTTGATGGTCAATAAAATTCCTACTTTGGTCCTGCTTTGTCAACTAGTTCTAGTGTAACTGTGTAAGCGTACCTCATTCCAAGCTCGTAGAGTCTAGAACCCATGGATGCCGTCAGATCAAACCTTGTAGAAGCAATCATGAGGATGTGTACGGACGACGTGTAAGTGATTACGTGGAGGCATGTGATTGAGGGAGTAGGTGGCAATGTCACCCTTAAGTGGGGCAACACTTGCTTCCTGTACACCGGGCAGACTAAAATGTGACGAGTGTTTCCGTTTCAACTCATAAGCCGACCAACCAAACCTAATTTCAAAGTCATTTACCAAAATTAACCCTCGAATATTTGGAAAATATATCTAATAATTGTCACTTAATTAAAATACACTTAATTAACTCCCTCAGTTTGGTTACTTGTTTTTGCAGTTTCCCAAAAAAAAAATAATAATAAAATTATTCATTTTGAAGGGATATTGTTGGAATTTTGTTTGGATAGGTTTAGGGGAAAATGGGTTGAATCGTCACTTTCTAAAATTTTCACTACCAAATTGTAATCCTCTCGTTGCTTCGGTCAGTAATTTTGATGCGAAATCTTAGGAGCTATGATTATTACAGTTTCACATATTATTTCGTGAATTTTAAGATAATAATGTATTGGAGGATCATTTGACTATTGAAAAATAAATTCAATGGTAGCTTATCCAACATTACAAGACAGTAAGTAATTTTCCAAGAGATTGAGATCGATACACCATTTAATGAGGATTGTTCCATTCTTTTGGTTTAGAAATGCAAATTGGAAAAAATAATAGTAAGGACAAAGTCAATCAATTACCATCTTTCCTCTAGTTGTTGCAAAAACTTTTGATTTCATATGTGGAGGATGACGGATGATAAATTACTTGTCAAAAACACACAAAATGAAGACAAAAATTATCGATAATCAAGAGAAAAAATGGTTTTTTAAAAAATAAAAAATAAACTTCGTCTAGTTAGTATGAAAGGTAGAAATTTGACGAGGATCCTACTTATACATCTATAATTTTATCTTCATATTTTTGTAATAATTTTTATCTTTTTCCTTTCTCCTTTTAAATTGTAGGAACTAGGGCTGATAAAATTCTGAGAGTGAGGCTATGTTTGGGGGTATAGGGTTGGGAAAATCATGAGATTTTCCTCTTTTTTTTTTTTTCTTCTTTTTAACTAAAAGAATTGATATATACAAACAATAATATGTATAGAATGTGAACAAATAAATTATTCGGCTTTGGAATTGTTAAGTTACGATCACAATTCAACAGATCAACAGACTAACGAAGTTTTAGAGCCATAACTTTGTTCAATAGGTAAACGGTTCAATAATTATATTTAACCTTTAATCATACGAGTAAGACTTATATGAGGTTTAGCCTTTGTCAATGTTTGAATACTCCAAAAGAAGCAAGAAAGCGTGGTATTTTACAGGACTACTAGTTTTCTTTTTCAATTTATAATAAATACGTTTGGTAAAACAGCTCTTTATTTCTGTTAAAAGTGAAGCAAGTAATGTGTCTTGGAAGGAACTAAAGGGAACTTTAAATAAAATATTATTATTTTAATAAACAAGTTGCCATTATATGGGTTCCCACTTAGAACCCAATAAACAAGAAAAAATAGAAAATTGCTTGAGATTTTGGTATAAAGTCGATTTAGAGCACAATTGCTCTTTTGACCTCAAGGCCATGCGAATCCCTTTGTGAATCAATCAATTTTCCAATAGAAGTGAACTAATTTCCATTTTTGCTTACGGAGATAATGATATCTTGATATAAAGTGGTGGAAGATTTTTCATTAATGATCAATGATGCTACTTGCCCATAATTTGTCTCATCTTTTGTCCTTGTAAAGAAGTTATCTCATTTGTTCAACTATTAATTTCAAATAAAACTTTAAAGTATCAAGGTGGGTTTGTTTTTATCAATTTAATCAATTTTGTGACGTCAAATTGAATCAACTTTATATTTGATAAAACTTTTTAATTGTTCTAAATTAGGGTTTATGTGGGTGTGAAAGAATTGACAACAACAACAACAACAAAAATAAGTATGGATTACGTTTATTGGAATTTAAGTTAATTTACTCAAAAGAAAAATTTATAATTAGAAAAACGTAAAAAAATGGGATTTCTTAAGATCACTAGTGGGATGCAAATGGTAATACTCTTGATTAATTTCAATTAGTCTTTTTGGAATTTATTTTACCATAAAGACTTAAGGGTTGCTTTATATTTTTAATAAACCTCTAAAATTTCTTTTGAGATGTGTTGAAATTTCATTCAAGTGTCTATTCTTTTAAAAATCTCATGAATCTCCATGATCATCAATCAATTTTTATTTAAAGAAAAAATTAAAATGATAAAAGGTAACATAACATGTCAAAATTTCATTGAACATGTTGATGACATAAGAGTTTTCTGTGATTTCCATGAAGTCTCTCTCATCACTTCTCAATCTCATTCCAATGAATTTCACCTCTCCATTTCAATTCAAGCAAATGAAGCTTGTGGTAAGAGTACTTCTATTAATCAAAAGTTTGAAACCCAATTGGTCAACTTTCTCTAAAGATTCTTGCGGCATGCCAATACAGCCTTTCTATTCATTTCGTGTTACTTGGGTCGCATCAAGGATAAGCTTAAGAGTAGAAAGATTCTATCTACTTCACTTTCATCTTTTCATCTAGTCGTGCTTTAATTATTATAATCTAATCTCAGCGAGCGAGAAAGTGACTGGGCTCTCGTAAAGTGGTGGTGTTGTATGCCATCAAAGAGACAGGAAGATGAAATTCTCAGTTTAATATCAGTAGATAGATAAGGATCAGATTTTGTATGTGATCTCAAATCGTGTGCGGCCATCATCTGAAAAGATCATCCTCTTACCATTCTTCCCATTATTTATATACTTCATTGATCAGTTGTTGAGATATTTTAATACTACTATATTGTTCTGACTTTTTACTCTTATAGCTTCAGAAATTTGCTTACCTAGCTCTTGTCGAGCAGGAACAAAACTTATCAAATTCCACCTACCTCAGAAAAGAAGAAATAAAACTCGAACAAGTAGCCCAATTATAAAGGTTGAATTTGATAAAGAGAAATGATATAGATACTTATGTATGCTTTTCCCAACTCCGATTCTGCCACAGGCTTTACGTGATCATCTAGATATCCTTTCAACATAACGTATATAGAGAGTTAGATAGAGACTCACCAAAGCAAGAAAGCAGGATCTTTCAAAAAATCGAGTCATATTCGAAGAGTGCATAACAAAATGGTTACACTAACTCATCAATTTAGGACCCAAATTAGAATTTTCCTTTGGGATATTGAGTGGAATTGGAATGGAATAGCATTGATTCACATAAACACAAAAGAAAAATATTCTCTAATAGTTCACACGGCGAACCTAATATTGGATAGGATAGAGAGAAGAAAAAACTAAATATTAGACCTAATACTTTGATAGAAAAATCAATCTGATTTATTCCATATCCTTTGCTTTTATCGGTAAAAATCAATTTTATTTTGATATGGCTTTATTGATATAAAAATTCATTGTTGGTCCTAAAAAAAAAGTATGAAGATGGTAATTTCATTATCTTATTTTATTCTAGAATGTACATCGAACTATTAACTTTATTTTGCAATATTATCAGACCCACATCTCAACTCATTCCTCCACACTTTTATCGTTCAGCAAACCACAGAAGAAGATCTACTACAGGAGCTATATGCTAGAGAATAAGGGAACATGAGATCTTATTTTCAGGAACCATCCACCATTGTTTCCTTTTCTAGTTTATTTTTCCAAGAAAACCAAAAAAAAAAAAAATTAAATTAGTAATCTTAACCAAACATAAATTGCTAGGAGAAGTAGAAGAAGTAATATAGAAGTTTCAGAGGATCGTAGTAAAATTATATTGGAGTAGTCTCAATTACCAATTATGTCCACTGGGCATCTTATCTCTTAAGTAAAGAGAAAAAGCCAATCATAGATGCCATTAGAAGAATTGCTAGAACTAGGTCGGCCAAAGTGTGAAGTTTCTTATGAGATCTTTTCATGAGTAGGATGCCTAAAACAAAAAATTTCAGATATAATATTTTTATCTTTTATGATAAGGTTTCTTCTTCTCCTTCACACCAGAATTTTACTTTTTAACAAGTGTCTTTATTCTAAATTCACAACATAATGGGATTATGCATTCTGTTAGTCTCATTATATAGTGAAAATATATACTTGTAAAATTTAGCTCATCTAAACTTTAGCTCCAATAATTTTTGTATCTTAGAGCAACTAGTTTCTCTGATGGTTATTTCAAATGTGTCTTTACTTAAAGTATTATACATAGGGGTAGGCAAGTGTCGGGTTGGCCTAAATGGACCTGAGGTCGGATTCGGATAAAAATGAACCTGACATGTTCTGGTTGGTCATTTTAATTGATTTTTATTAGTTCGGATTACGTATGGATCGAATTCAGTTAAATTACTATTATACAATAAATAAAAGTTTTTAAACAATACATATAAAATGAGATGTAGCTTAGTAATAATGTTGTAAAAGGTGTTATTTGGAGGTAAAGGATTCAAATCGTAGTGGTAATGTTGAAAATTTTGTTATTTTTATAATATTCTTCAGGTCGGGTATTTGTGCCCACCCTTAATTACACAAACAAAAATGTTAATATATACTCATGCGCCACAAACTCATATTTTAAGCTATAGATAATAACTCAAAAAATACAAGATATAAATATGAATTCTTTACTCACTCAAGATTAAAAGTATTTTATTATTAGTGTCTACGAGATTTAATTTTATATGAAAGTTTTTATATCTTAAATTAGATCTCATGAAGGTATCTTGTTCAA
Source organism: Bursera cuneata (assembly GCA_026212285.1). Taxonomy (NCBI): domain Eukaryota; kingdom Viridiplantae; phylum Streptophyta; class Magnoliopsida; order Sapindales; family Burseraceae; genus Bursera; species Bursera cuneata. The sequence goes on along the minus strand of JANLJB010001708.1, from coordinate 5,885 downwards.
TGCAAACAAACTGCACCCATATTCAGGGGCGGACCTAGAAATAAAATTTAGGGGGGTCAAAGATTGATTGAATAATGATTCACGCATTCTTTGAGCTTGTTTTTTAGCAGCACTTCAGGTATGAACACTCAATCTTTCTTTCTTTTTCTAATTTGAAAACTTTTGACCAACAAAGTGATCATCACCCACTTTATTACCAACATCTAACCTAAAAAGATAGCAATAACGACAAAATCCTGCTTCTTTCGCGTCTTTTGCTATATTATATTCCAACCATTAATCAAATTCACAAAACCAAGAAACAACAAATCTTCTTGAGAATCTACAAAAATCTCTAAAATGAAACTCATGACCTTTAGGTTGACAATAACCCCTTTTCAAATATACTCTTCGGATTTGATCTTAAACATTAGGATCATAATCTAAAATTTGAGGACGTAAACCAGGATCCATAGAAAGATCTTTCAAATCAACATCCACATTTCTTCTTGAATCACCAATATTTTCCTATTTTTAAGATGATGAGATCATTATTGTAAATTCAACTAATTAACCCCTTCATTNTTCAATTGTATATTATTGTTTAATCTCATATTCATTAATTGAAGTTACATATAGTTCGAATAGCGTAAATTAATTCTAAAAGGTTTAATCTTTTTTTTTTTGGTTGATCATTTTTTTTCAGTAAGATTAAATTTTTTTCTAGGACTATTTTTTGTTATTGACTTTTATATATGGTAAGTGAATCGATAGACGACAGATCAAAAGTTTTGGCTTTAATAAACTTTAGAAGAAACCTTATTATGTTTTAAAATTTTGACAATGATTTTTTAAACATTATGTCTTACTCATGAGTCATCTACATGCAAACAGAATATCGTAACTTCAAAAATAAAATAACATTGTAATTAATTTGATAACAACCAAACATTTAGTAGAATCTGTTTCCATTTTCTTTCAAAACATAGGAGATTATGAACAAACCTGTCAGTTTTAGAGATTTCTTCATTTCAATCGCAAACATTGATGTTTTGTAGAAAGGAGGCAGAATGGAAACTTGCTGGGTTTGATGGCGGTGGAGGCATATAGAAGTAGGTAATTTATTTATATAAGGCAATGACGTCTTTTTGTAAATTAAAAATAAATTATATTAATTAATTATTATATTATTTAAAAAAGAGGAAAGAGGTGAAACATTTTTGAAGAAAAGTGGATTTATAAAAAAAAAA
>JANLJB010001706.1:0-16419 GCA_026212285.1 Bursera cuneata | reverse complement strand
AAAGCTTCTTGTTGAGTAGAATCTAGAGCAACTGAAACAATAACACGCTCGATCCTATTGACTGATCCTAAAGCATATATCGCGACAAAAGAAATACATTAGAAAAATAAAATAAAATAAAATAGGAAGTTTATAGAAGATTTGATCATTTTTGAGTCATTGAAATATACATGTAGAGGTCAAATTAAAAAAAAAAAAAAAATGAGGATGTTACAGTACTTGTAAATCTCTTATGTTTTAAGATCAAACACTACTGTTTATATTTAGAGTGAACATTCGGAAACTTCAACATTGAACCTTGTTCTAGATAGTAAAAACAAAAATAAAATAAAATAAAATAAAAGCCTACTAACATTTAAAAAATAAGTAATTTGAATGTACCTGGAGCAACAGCTTTAGCATTGTCATCCGGTACACTCTCGGGGCTTGCAATAGTGTATCTATCCGTCTCACCGTCCACAGTTGTTGTTTCATTGGAATTTAAAGTTTCATTCAAAGCGTTGAGGGGACTACCACACTCAAACTTGAACCCTGCTATCATCCAAACCCAATTCAGAGAATTTCCACACAATTTACATACATAATTAAAGAAATGGAAATTAAATCACAAGTACAAGTAAAACCTTTTCTCGAGAAGGAAAAGTAAGCAATGGCAGCAAGTAAAACAGCGAGTGAAGATCCAACAGCACCTCCAATCACAACCCTACGCAATCCTGGTCAAACATAATGGGTCAAATGATATAAACTAAAATAGTAAAAAAAATTAAAAATAAAATAAAAATAAAAGTAAAACCTTTCTTAGTGGAGTCTTTAGGAGGAGAATCGACAATGGCCCAACCATTGTAATCGTTTTGATGGAGAGGAGGAGACACCCAAGAGAGGTGAGCGAGAGAAGCTGAGAGGCGAAGTGGACTGGATTTGGAGCTGCAGCTGGGCCTGAGATAGGGTGGAGAGATGTGAAAACGATGTCGTATAAGGAGAAATGAAGGAGATGTACGATTCGTAGTGGTGGTGGTCATTTGGAATTTCGAATTTAAGGTTTCCATTAACAGATAGACAGATTGATTCACAGGCTCTGCCTCCACCTGGTCTGGATGAACTCAACTCCCTCACCGCTTCGCCTTTTTTCTTCTTTTCTTTTCTTCTGAAACATAACGTAAATGATCGTACCCGTTTAAGGTGTTTAAATAAAATTCATTTTTCAGAATTAATAAAGGGGAATTTATTTTATTACATTAATTTGCATCTCGGTAAATTTTGTAGATTTTAATCCCCACATTCTTTGCCTGCTTTGTTTCGTTTTAATTTAGCATACTTTTTCAAACAAAAAAAAAAAACGAAATAAAAATTCAAATAATTTATGACTACAAGCCTGGTCTACAGCCACCACACCACCATGACCAATTTCCCATATTATATTTTAGAGAGAGATATATTTAAATAGGGATTAATTACTTCTACTTTTTTTTATAAAAAGACAAATAAATCTAATATTCATAATTGAAAAAGATATTTGATTCATACATTAGAATATACCCTGATTTCAGAAATGTTATGTTAACTTCTTAGATGATCTTTACGTCGCTTAAAATACTATTATACTGAATTTTAGAATGGGGAAACGACAATAACCTCTCAGATAAATTTCAAAAAAATATTTAACCCAGATTTTTATTAAATTAATAAATATTTCTCAAAAATTACTAAAAAAATTAATAATTATTCCTAAATTTTTAGGAGATAAATATTAGTTTTTAAAAAAATAAATTTTAATTATTAGAAAATAAATATTAATTTAGTAAAAATTTAAGATAAAATATTTTTTTAAATTTATCTGGGGCTGAGAGAAATTTCCGATTTTAGAAGTATAATATTACTATTTTAAAGGGCAAGATAAAGTCTGCTTCTCTCTTCCTGGTACGCTCAAGCTGCGTAACTCAACACCCTAAAACAAGCCAATTTGTTTCTCTTGAGTTCTTGAACTACAAATTAAATCATATAAACCAAACAACTCCTTGCTTCTTCTTTATATTTTTTTCTTAAGTCATTGGCCTTGTTCTTCTCCTCCTGCAAATCAGTCCAGAGAGTAGTTTCTTTGCTACTAATATGGTCTAATTTAACTAGCGGAAAAATCAGCATTATTGAAGTCTCAAGGCTATTTCAAGCCACATTCGTAATTGAATAAAACGAGCAACAACAACACATATATAGCACAAAAACATATGTACATTGATCTAAATTCTAAGATTGAATCTTATTATATTGATCGCTCATCATCATTTTCTTTCATTTCTCAAGAAGACAAGCACTTGGTATCTGAGTACTTGAGTTTACTTCGAGGAGCATGAGACTTTGGTGAAATGGCTGCCAGCATTACAATGCCACTGAGCAAGGCTAACCCGAGTCCTAAACTATTGACAATCATGGATTCTGGACATCGTTTAGATACACTTCTTCTGGTTTGCAAAAATGTTAGTTTCTCTAAAAGACCGGTTTCTGCAGTCGCCACAGCCAAACCATATGTGTAGAGACCAAGAAAAATGTGCCATGGCAAGACCCTAATTCTTGTCATACGAACCTCTCCTCGATGCCAGAAGCTCAAGAAACCCATCATCCACTGCATTCAAAATTTACAATGAAGGTCCAAAATCAGTCTTGTTACAGTACTTAAAAAATAATCTGATGCACAATGAAAGACAAGAGGGCACCTTAATACAGACCATACTTTCTGAATATACTCATACTTCATAGATTCACTTCGTTGGGATAGTACTTAGGAGACATTAGGGTGTGCATCTAACAGCATTCAGTAACAAAAATACAGTCCTCCCCGGTATATATTGATTCTCACATATATAACACAATTTTTTTCATCACCAGGTCCTCCTTTGTGTTTCTTCTCTTGTTCATTCTTAGAGCAAGAAAGCAGTAGACAGGAATGCAGTATGCACATTTAGAGGCCTTCTTCTGGCCCAACTTTTGGACTTCTTAAAGTGTTTGATACTCTACAATGAGGAAAGATGGCCTACATGTTACCTAACTACTGAATGATCCAAAAGCGTTTCTTAATCATCCTATTGAGATAGAAATAGACAGAATTCTGTCATTTAATTAATAAAGATAAAGCTGCTTATATTTTAAGATAAATAATTCAAACAATAATCTAATTCTGTTGCTTCTCAATTTGAACTTCTGGAGAGAACATCTAAGGGACCACAATGGCATTACCAGTCACCTACTCATTATATAGTTTACTTCTACATCATTGTAATCCCCAATAGCAAGATAGCCATTAATTATTTAGTTTCCCAATAAAATAAAGAGTAAAGTTTATGAATTTGCATTCAGAAAAGAATTCAAAGGGCTAAGAAAAAGAAAATTAAAAAAGGAAAAGAAAGGTAAAGATAAAGGGAATCGAACAGCAAAACCTGAGCTCCAAACAAGCTAATGCAGATTAAACCCATCCAAGAATGGAGACTATAGAAGTTAGCCACAACCCCATCCTGGCCATGGAACTTTGTCCAAATCCCAAAAACCCCAGAAGCCAAAGCCACTCCTTGAAGACACAAATGCACTGATTTCTTCAAACTCCTGGAGCCAGGCAACCATCTATGCACCAGAATGGCTGAAAACACAAAATAACAACAGTATTCAAACTCCATTGTCTTAATCACTTTGTTTCATATTCATTTTGGTTTCCAGGGTTGCTTCACTACCTTCTCCACTGATGATAATGAAACCAATCACCATAAACAAAGGATGAAGAACCTGTTAAAACAAGAAGAACCCCATTATGTTTATACCTAACAAAAGTGAAAGAATGAGAAACATGCAGAGAGAGACAGAGAAAGAAAGAGCATTTTACTGCATAGATGAGGTCTTCCTGGGAGGAAGTGTGAGGGAGGAAACTAGACTTGAAAGCGAGAGCCCATAAGATGACCAAACCAGCAACTATAAACCCTGATACTCTGGCAAAGAACAGAAGTGGGAGTAGTGAAGCAGAGAGTGTGGCCATGTGGGTTTGTCTGGAGCTTGCACTTCAGTTCAGTTCAGTTCCAATTTTGAAGCAGTGAGCTCAGTTGTGTAATTTGGTAAGAGTCACCGACAACTGAGCTCTAGATCTGCCCGGTACCAACACAGTGTGGAGTGTTGGAGAGCACTACTACTACAATTTTTTATTTGGAAAGGTGCGATGATGCTTAGATTCCTCTTCTTTTATTAAGCTATTTGGATAGATGCATTTATTATAGATGCTACTTAAACTTTCAACGAGACAAGATTGGCTTTGCTTGATCAATTTGAACGCCCTTTACAACCGTTGAATCAAACTTTTTCGTAAGGAAAGTTTGTAACTGTATCATAAGCTAATCGTTGGATGCGTTAAAAAATCGGGGCTGCAGTGAAATGCTAGCTGATGCAATCATACTGCATCACTTAGGGACTTGGTTACTTTTTCTTTGTTTAAGGCAAATGGGGTGAAGGTGAAGTCAATTTCAAAAGGAAAAGGTCAGAGTTTATATTCTTACTACTAGTGTAAATAATAACACTTACTGAATCTATGAATAAAAAATAAGGGAAATAACCTAAAATAGCCATCTTGGAAGGGGTTCTTTCAAAAATAACCAAGCTTCAATGATTCTCTCATTCATCTAGCCCTCAAACAGTGATATTTCACTTATATTCCCTATTTACCCTCACCTCTATTTATAAAAATTAAATAAACTATACAACGTGAACAGTGAACAGTACTGTGAACAGTACCGTGAACAGTGTCGATCATCAATGAACAGTACCGAACCATCAAATGAACAATAAACAGTATTCGAATCGTCAGTGAACAGTATTATAAACAGTACCATCATGAACAGTACCGAACCGTCAAATGAACAGTACCGTGAACAGTGTCGAACCGTCAAATGAACAGTACCGTGAACAGTGCCGAACCGTCAAATGAACTATGAACAATGCCGAACCGTCAAATGAACAGTATCATGAACAGTANCCGAACCGTAAAATGAACTATGAACAGTGCCGAACCGTCAAATAAACAGTACCGAACCGTCAAATGAACTATGAACAGTACCGAACCGTCAAAAATGAACAGTATCGTGAACAGTACCGAACCGTCAAAATGAACAGTATCGTGAACAGTACGAACCGTCAAATGAATAGTGAACAGTGTCAAACCGTCAAATGAACAGTATGTGAACAGTACCGAACCGTCAAATGAACAAATGAACAGTATCGAACCGTCAAATANAACAGTATCGTAAACAGTACCAACCGTCAAATAAATAATGAACAGTGCCGAACCGTCAAATGAACAGTACCGTAAACAGTGTCGAACCGTCAAATGAACAGTACTGTAAACAGTACCTATGGTCAAATGAATAATAAACAGTATTTGAAACGTCTGTGAACAGTGCCGTGAACAGTATCATGAACAGTATCGGTTGGGTGAACAGTGTCATGAACAGTACCATGAACAGAATATGAGGGTAAATAGGGAATATAAGGGAAATATCACTGTTTGAGGGCTAGTGAATGAGATAATCATTGAAGCTTGGTTATTTTTGAAAGACCCCTTTCCAATATGGCTATTTTGGGTTATTTCCCAAAAAATAAAAATAAAAAAAGTTGTCAATTTTTACCAAATAATGGATTGGAGCATTTTGGTTTTAAAAAAAGGCCCTGCCGGTGCCGGCTGCACGCCGTTTGAAGCAATTGACTTTCGCTCGTCAAGTCTCCTTAGGAGGAAACCCGGAACCGGAATTGCAGGCGATAAACCGTCGGCAGTTTAAACTCCAAGTGCCAGTTTCGGTAACAGTTACAGTAATTCTAGAGAATGGAAAAAAAATAGTCTTTTATTTTTTGATTGGAATTTTTTTTTTTTTTTTGCTTAATCCTAATTTGAATTAATGAACTTATGCATTCTTTATAATTGAATATCTCATTATCTAGAGTTAAACATAAACTAAATAGTATAATAATATGAAATTTAGCTAACAATTAAAACCCACAAATATTTCTAACTTAAGAACTCAAATATCCAAACAATTTATATTTTATGAATATAAATTCATTAAAAAATCTCCTTCAAAAATGAAATTTTGTCAAAGTTTATATGGAAATTATACATATAATTAAAACTTATAGGTATGACAGTGTATATGGGGGCAATTATAAACAAAGTACCTGCATCACAAACATCCATTACTGACAGAAACAATGCAAGGGTAAATAAGTAAAATAATTGAGTCACTAAACAATCGTAAGTGAGAAATTTAGACCATTATTATTATTTTTTTAATTTGTCATCAACCATTGGATCCATTTTAATGCCTGAGAGCTCCGGTCAGATATAAGCAGGGGTATTTACTCTGACCCCCCAGTTAAATTTTGAGAAAACACTTGACTCCATATTTTTATTAAACTAATATTTACCCTAAAAAATTATAACTGTTTTCATAAAAACTAACACTTACCTTCCAAAATTTTAGAGGATAAGTGTTAGTTTTGGGGGGATAAGTATTAGTTTAACAAAAATTTGGAGTTAAGTGTTTTCTTAAAATTTAACTGGGAGTCAATGTATTTTCTCGATATTAGCAAAGTGCATGATCCTGAACCTGAGCAAGATTATCTGTACTTAAAATCAATTCAAACCCTAGCCACCACAAATGTCCCAATTTCTCAATTGTCTATCGTTAAGCAAGGGGTTATGGAATCTAAATGTTTTAAAAGTAAATTAATTTTCAAACAAACCCTTAACATGGGTCTTTTCTTATAACGCTTTCTAAATTATATCACAAGATGTTGAATTTAAAATAAAATCCTTGAAAAGCTATCATAATTTAGTTTAGGATCAGACTATTGGGACTTAATTTTAAACTTAATTTTAGACATTATTTTTATAGCCGTTCATTTATTACAATCCATTGGTGAAAAAGAGAAATTAATTAAAAGGTAGTTATTTTCATGTCAGTTCAGCAACTCTTTTCACCCTTGGATTGTAGCAAGTCAACGGCTATAAAACTAGTATCTAAAATTAAGTCCTAATAACTTGAACCTTTAATTTAACTCGCTTAGAATGAAAAATACCGAATCCAAGCTGATCATATTCGTAAGCTTTGGATCCATACATGCAAATACTTGACATTAGGTTTGTTTTCATCAAACCAACATGATATCCAGTCAGGTCAGTTTTCCCCAACCTATAAATGTCAACCTCTACTCTTTTCTTAACTTTTTTTTTTTTTTTAATAGGCTTTGGCCCTTGGACATGGTTAACTTGCTCTTTGCAAAGCCAAGCAAGTCTCTTTTTGGTCCAATCCTAGGTAAATACATTGACTACACTATGATTTACGAGTAATATCATATAATCTAATGTAACACAATATTAATTAATAGGTCAAACTGACAAGGCAACCATCTATGCAATGATTTTATATTATCTTAGATAGTATAAATTAGGTTGTATAATTCAATTATATACATAGTATTTTTTAATTTATTTATCCTACACAATGATATTATCTATGAGGCTATTTGTATTCAAGTTTTTTTTATTAACATGTCTATTTAATCAACGAACACTCTCTTTAACTTTTAAATATTAATTTTTGTTTTATAAGTTCACTCCAATACCAAATATAACACAATTCGTTTCTAGCTGTCACATGTGAGCAATATTACTGAAATCTTCTTCGTAAAAATCGTTTTAATTAATAAAATAAAAACATATCGTTAATTACTAGGTAAATAATTAATGGCTGAGTACTTTGTGCCATGTGTGGTATTGTTTCCCATTTCGTTCAGGACAAAAACAAAGTTACGAATGCTAAAGGCATATCACTAAAAATTATGCTCAATATACTGGCCTGCCTAAGCAACTGATTGATCAGTTGACTAGCTTCTTTGGCACTTCAGAAACTTATCTGATTCATTAGAAGTTACATAAATAAATGTTTGTGTGTTGCCAGCAACATCGATGTAACTACTTCTGTAATACCGAAGTCAAGTCAGGAAATATTTCTACCCACCACAATAAGACATCTAAAGAATCTAAAGCTCGCCCTAGAACATGCCAACCCTTTGTAGCTTCATGCGTGGCAGATTGGCGATCAAAACAATCCCACTTTGCAATATATATATGCATGGCAGCAGCCCAGTTTAATTTATTATCACAAGAGAGGGAGAAAAAGAGAGTTATGGAGTTTTCTTGCAAGGAGTTCAAGGTGGGGAAATGCGAAGGAGAAAAGGTGGTGGATGGGGAGACCATGCCGCTAGTGCTACAACCACTAGACCACAACAAGAGTGACATAGAGTCGCTTCTCTTGGCTCTAAACAATAACAAAGAGTGGTTTGAGCAGATGATCATCAAGAATAGTGCTGTCCTTCTTCGAGGTTTTGATGTCAAGAATGCACAAGACTTCAATGAGATAAACGAAGCCTTTGGTTGGGAAGATATTCGTTATGTTGGTCCAGCTCCCCGGACCCATGTGTATAAGCGAGTGTGGACAGCAAATGAAGGACCTCTCTCTGAATTCATTTACTACCATCATGAAATGGTTCTGGTAAGGGATGTTATTGATTCAATCCACAACTCGCTTAATTGTTCATTTTAATTTTAGATGTACGATACTGAATTCAGATTGTCAAAGTCTTCGCTTTATAAGAATTTACCTGAGTTTGGACATTATTGTACAAACTATGCAGAAAACCGAAATTAAGCATAATTTACATCTTGAATTGTATAATGATTAGACTTCTCACCTTATCTGACAGTTACATTGAAGAATGAATAAATTTAAATATATAAGTGAGGGTTGACTGTAGATTTCATGTGGGGTGATCATCTAATAATGTTTATTAAATTATAATTGAGCAGATAAAGGAATGTCCAAAGAAGGTCATCCTTTTTTGTGAGGTGCCGCCACCAGAAGGTGGGCAAACACCATTTGTTCCCAGCTTTAAAGTAACAGAGAGGATGCTAGAAGAATTCCCAGAAGCTGTGGAGGAAATGGAGAAGAAGGGACTAGAATACTCGTTCACAGCTGTTAGTAAAAATGATACTTCCTCTATGAGAGGTAGGGGTTGGGAGGATGTTTTTGGGACATCAGACCCTGTGGAAGCTGAGAAAAGGTATATATGTTTTAACTCTTACTATCATTTTTTCTCAAAGTGATTTTGCTCGCAGGTTATGAATTTTGGGAAAATGCAATAAATAATCAATTCTTGAGGAAGTTTTTTTGAGAAATGATAACATTTTGAAAAATCTAGCTATTCTAATTAAGTTTAATATCAAGTACTAAATATACTCTTAGTTCTCTAAATATTAATGTAAGACTTGATAGCTTGACATGTTATTTAACAAAAATCAAACATCACTGACAACTTGATAATTTGCTAGACGCTAAGATTTAACTAATTCTCAAAACAGTTTTCAAAAGTGGACTATTTTTGTGTGTTTTCTTTAATATCTATGCTTTTAGATGGTTCTTGAAAATTCTTTTTCATAGTTCTTGACAAGTATGAGTAAGCGGAAGCATGTCTGCAAATTCAAAAAAAAAAAAAAAATGTAGATAAGGTAACACGGGGTATTTTCTTGTAAGAATAATTGATAAGCAGTAGGAACTTACTGACGTTGAATGGTTTTGTCACACAGGGCAAAGGCTCTAGGGATGGACCTGGAGTGGCTACCAAATGGCAGGGTGAAGGCAAAATTAGGGCCGCGAGCCCTAACAAAGGTGTTCGATGGGAGAAAGGGGAGAAGAATGTGGTTCAATACTGTAGTTGGCATGCATGGGAAGCAAATTAGCTCAGCCCAGATGGCAGATGGAACGGAGATACCGGAAAATGTAGTAAAGAGATGTGAAGAGATCATTGAAGAAGAAAGCATCCAGTTTAAGTGGGAGAAGGGTGATGTTCTCTTCTTTGATAACCTGGCTTTGCTGCATGGAAGAAGGCCTTCGATGCCTCCTAGAAAAGTCCTAGTTGCCACATGCAAGTAGCTGTTAGCAGTGCGATTAGTATCCAACTATTTACATATTATGATGCGTGTTGAAATCAATATTTTTGCACCAAAATATTTTATGTATTTTGCTTGTCCTAAACTAAGAGAATAAATGGATACGCACTACTTGCTTTCAACGTCCCATAACATGATTTCTCGTTCTTTTGCCATTCTCTTTAAAGTCACACGTCCAGGTGCAAGAAAATTAATACAGGGAACCGAGGNTTCTCTTGTCTCCTCTTCAATATGTGACTGCAAAATAGAGTAATTGGTGGGTATGAAACTGTCTGTGTGGCATGAATTAATAAGTAATTAATAGATGACAATAAGAAGTAATTATTTTCAAAGCTAAACCAAACCAGAGTTTAGAATAAAAATGAAAACTCCATCCAAATCCTTTCTGCCTACTNCCGTTCATTCGAAAATAATATCAAATAGTACCGACTTCGGAGGACAATTATTGGAGCAAAAAGCCCTTCTGCCCAGTAATTAGAAAGAAAATATATACTACAGCAATTCCAAAGTGCTTATGACTAGATTTAATAGTACATCGTCTGCAGCTCATCCGCCGCGATATTGCTAAACTTTATCCAAAAAGGATGCCCACCTCCAGTCACTTCCAGTCTTTCATGCCAAATCTGTTCGTTTCATTTCCATTTCTCACACACTGAGACTATTACAGCGGTTATTGNGACTAACATCACTATCCACTATCCAAAACGAGTAAATATTACAACAAGGAAATGGGCATGAGTTGTATTAATTATAATATTTTTTCTAGATGAAATAATTAGTAGAAGACAAAAACAATTTCTTCAATTTGGAACCAACCAAATGCTTCTTCATCTGATGCAGAAGTGCATTCCAATAAAGAAACAGATGAGGACAAGTCAAAACACAAAAATCATATGCTACACTTTATTTCAGGACAATTAAAAAAAAAACACAAACATAAGAGAAACGGCTAGACCAATTTTCTGTCTAAAGAGCAGATGGGCTTTAGGAGTACCCACTATAACAACAAAAACCAAATTTCCTAGGAAGGACGATTGGGCATTGAACGCCCCCGACCCCTTCCGGCATAGCTGGGTCCTCTTCCATAATAAGAACCTCGAAAACGACCACCACGTCCAGGCCACCGCCCACCTCGTCCACCTCGATGCCTTGAAAATTCACCAAAGGTCTGCACTCATCAAACAGAACACCATACTGAAAAAAGTTCCGAATTCTTGGAAAGATCACAAACCAAAGGACATATAAACACAAGTACCTCTGTGTCTATTTTCATTTGCTCAGAGAATCTAGGCCTTCCATTTTGTGATTCATAATCAAGTGCATTGCAGGAAAGAGTATCAAAAAAGTCATCCTTACTGTAAACAGGCTGCTGTAGGACACAAAGGTAGGACCAAATATTAAGGGAATGGAAAAGCAATTAAAACTTTTGTTTAATCAAAAATCAAATTTGGCATAAGAGTGGCAAAAGATAGCAACATCAACCTTGGATCCAGCCTTTGTTACTCCAGCGTCACCATCATTATCTACAGAATCATCTTCATCACTGATTGTTCCATCACCTTCTTTATCCTTTGAGTGAGATTTGTTACTCTTACCAAGATGACCCCATACTTCATCTTTCTTAAATTTCTCATTCATGGCCATAAAATCAAAATCCTCAGTGAATTTTGTCACGGGACGAGAACCCTGCCAGAAAATATAAAGAAGTCCACGATGTCAAACTTAACCCCAATTGATTGTTATTACCACCATCAGCAGATCATTATCAGACTAAAATGGTTACTGAGAAAACACTATCTGTTGTATATTTATCCAAAAGAATCCCAAGTAACTGATTCCAAATTATAGCAAACACCTAAACCACATTCCTCATCCTCCCCACGCTCGCATTAGGAGGTTAAGCCATAATTAATATATTTAAGATATCCTTGTGAGTTAAATCTCATAAAGAAATTAATACTCTGTATACAAAACCCCAGTGGGATCAATGTAGAAACAGAAATCTAAAACCTGACAACTCACAGGCTACTTTTGATGAATCTAATAGGTTAGTAAAACTTAGTAGTCAGCCTAGAACATTTTTTTTTTAAATGTGGAACTTCGAATAACAATTTAGAATCCAAAAGTGAATAATACATTACCCCAGTTCCTCTTCCCCTCTCACGACCACGAAAACCATGACGAGTTTGGAAAGGAGCTCCATTTGGCTATGAAGACGAAAAAGAAAAACACATGTTATGAGTCTTCATAGTCAGCCAAACAATTGAATTTCAATAAAACTCACCAGTCAAGTAAGATTATCTTATGTGACCAAAATATAGCTAAAATTAACATATTTCCAAATTTCATCATAGCACAAACATAATTAACCTTCTATGATAGAAGAAAACGTCAAAATCCAATTAGAGGAAAATTGATTAACACATATCTCATACCATAGCAATTTCTGAATGACCATTGAAAATAATGTAAGTCACAAGAAACACTCTCAATTAAATATAAAGCAAGGAGCAGTTGCAAACAACCACAACAATTTACAGGTGTGTAGCAGACTGACTATAGCACACTCTTGACTTCACTCCACTCCGTCTCAATTGACCAGACTCTCCAATCAATTTTTCAAAAACTATCAAGCAAATGAATAACTTATGAACGCAAAATAATTCATATATAACACTCAATCCTTGCAAATTAAGTCAAATAACACTGCACAACAATTAATAGTGCCATCCACAATTTTCCAAAATAAAGACATACAACCAAAAGGCAGAAGCGCTAGCACATCCACACAGTTAGACACAAATAGATGGTGGTATAGATATGCAAACCTTTTGAATACCCCGTGGGGGAATTGGTAATGGCAAAATAGGTGGCTGAGCTTCCGTGGCAACTGAAGCTGATGGTTCTGGCAACAAAGATGAGACTTGAACCACCTCCACATCTTTATGAGCAGTTTGCACAGACTGAGATGAAGATGTGGTCTGAGATGAAGGGATTGTGGTTGGTCCCGACTGCAACAGCTGACCCGGGGTCACTAGTGATGGCGCTGGTGTTTCCATGCGAATAGAAGTAGATGAACCCACAATGGAGGATGCAGACTGTGATGAGCTTTGATATGGCAATATTGGGACAGAAATAACATTGGGCTTGTCAGATGATGGTGGTGCAATGGTATTTAATTCTGGACCAGTAGTAGTCAAAGGAGACAGAGATGGCAAACTAGCATTAAATGTAGCTGCAGGAAGGGTAGAAGTACGAGCCTTATTAGGCAATGAACTCGGTAATGTTTCTGAAGATAGGGTAGAAGAGGGCACTGGAGGCAGAGACGACTGCACAGTAGATGGAGGCAAGGAAGTGGATGTCAAATTAAGGGAACCAGTGCCAACAGGAAGTAATGGAGATGGAACTTCAGGCATGTTTGAAACCGGAATGTTAGAAGCTCCTGGCAAGTTTGAAGTGCCAGTGGGTAAAGAGACATTAAAATTAGGATATTGCATGGGAGGAGGCATTGACAGCCCAGGTGGTGGTCGAAGTAAAGACTGCTGGTGCAAATGTGGAAGCCCATTTGGGGGACCATAGTATCCCTGCCAATACATTGGCATAGCAAGCCCACCCCCATTGGCAGTCGGTGGAGGAGGAGAGGCTCCCCACGATCCTAAATTTCCTCCAGGTTGATATAGAGGCAGCGCACCTTGGAAATTTGACCCAGGTAGTCCCAACTGTGGATTATGGGAACTAAGATCGGACCCAGTAACAGCTGAAGGCAAGCTTGTTGATGGGGCAGCTGGGCGGGGATAGTGAGACTGAAAAACATTACATCCAATTCACTGTAAGGTTAACTTGTTTGGTTGATTATTTGATTAAATCCTCCTTCCATTTACCTGTATTATAGCTGGGTCATTGTTTATGGGTGGTGTGGGCTGTAGCGGTGGAGAAGATTTAACCTGTAAATCCTGCAAAAGAAAACATAAAAAAAAAAAAAAAAAATTCAAAATACAACTAATTACATGAACATTTTGTAAAATATATATGATTAAATAAATTGTTTAAATGACCAAATGTACGGAGAAATGACTCAGTGACTATTGAATGCATTGGGTGTCAAGGTCATCCACATAAAAGACTATTACATACTCGCAGTAGCGAAACAAAATCATCTTTAGTATCACGAATATTGAAAATAAGATATCCATTGGAAACCAATGAACTCCCTTGGATTACACAACATGGTCAAAACTAAATCACACGTAAAAACATTTAGAATATACAAAGAAAAACAGAAAGGAAAATGTTAGAAGAAGAAGAAGAAGAAAAAAAAACTACAGCTATGCAGTGAAACAACGAAAGAACTCCAGGTTATTTATCACCAAACGCAAAAAGTTAACCGCTCTGCAATAATTACAAAAATTAAAAAACAGAGTCATTGACGAAGACTAGAAGTGAGCGCAGCTTCATCCAGCACATACGGTAGAAAGATTCAATACGAAACATCAATAAACTCAAGTAACCTTTTATACCTTAATGTCACTTCCTCGAAACAATATGTATTCATAAACTTTATCACTAGGAGGGACTTGCGGCCCATCCTTTTTCCTCCCTTCAGTACCAAACGACCGCACTGCCACATAAAACGACATAAAAAATTAATGCAACTCAAACACATAACAGAAAACATGCTTCTGCAATCCAAAACCGCAAAGGGGTACCATTTATCAAGCCAATACTGGACTCTTCAGTATTGATATTGTAAAGAACACCCTCATATCTGATTTCGGACTTGGATGTCAAGCTTATCAAGCTTCCTATGTAAGAGTCCGCCGCTGACGACGAACTTGGTTTCGAACCGGACATACTCTCCGTCGCCATGCAGAGAGACAAATAACACGAACTCTAGCCTCTGTTATTGCTCTCACTTGTTGGATTTGGAGTTCGAGAGGGAGAGAAATTAGGGTTTAAGTTTTGGGGATTTTACTTTGAGATAATCGGATTCGGTTCTTGCTTTGTTTGTGGCAAGAGAGGAGAGAGACGCTTTAATACTTAACAGCAATTGTAGTCGTACGTGTATGCAAATTTTGTTCCAGGTTGACGGGCTGACGAACGGGGGAGAGCCACGTCGGAAGATTTTGGACTGGTTGGTCTTTTCGGTAGAATTCAAGGAGAATTTTAGTCCAAATTGTGGGAGTAATGGCCTCTTGGCTAAGCGGGACTTTACGTGCTGACCAACGAGATCGAGACGCGTAAAGAATGTGTCTGTTCTGAGTTACACAATTGCCCGTCAATGTTGTTTTGAAATGACTAAAAAGCTCGAAATTGTTCAAGTGGGCACGTGAATGCGGCGTTGTGTTAGCCACATTATAGGGAACGTGGTCTTAATGGGCTCTTAATGGGCTCACATTTTCAGTTTTTAAAATGTTACTGTTGATTTTTTTTTTGGTTAATAAAATTTGTGTCAATGGGTTTTCATTACCCCCGTAAATTTAATAAAAAATTAATCAAAATAACCCAAATTGAGAGAGGTCTTTAAAAATAACTAACTTTCTGATTTTCTTTCATTTATCTAACCAAATCCAGATGAATGATAATTTCACCCTTACCTTCCTCTTATCTTCATCTTTCGATTGTCCGACAATGGTTCAGTGATGGTCCAAAAACTGTGCAAGTCCAATGACAGCCCGAGTAGTTCAGTGATAGTCCAACAACGATTCAGTTAATTCGGTGACTATCTGACAGCGGTCCGACAAGTCCAACGACGATTTGACAAATTTTTTGGTGATCATCTAACGATTCTTACAACCATCCAATGAATTTTTTGATAATAGTCTGATGATTCTGATGACTGTCTGATTGAAAAGGGTTAGAGAGGAGAAAATGTGTTTATCTATTATTTATGGAGGAGTGTAAAAGTCATAAAGCTAGAAATTGATAGAAAAATTAAAGAAATCCTAGGGGTTGGTTATTTTTCAAAGACCCCCTTCAATTTGGGTTATTTTAGTTAATTTTTCAAATTTCATCTTCCATAAAAAATAATGGTCTTAGAAAGCTGAAATCCTATTTTACCCTTATAAATCTTAGTAATAATATTCATCATTACTAATCATAAAAAAAAAAATAATAATCTCTTCCCTTTGTACGCTTATCCACCTCTCTCTTCCAATTTATTTCTCTTCTGCTCTCTCTTCTCCTCTTGGCTTTTTTTCTTCCTTCAATTTTTCAATCTTTATGTAAAGATCAAACGTTAGGGGGCTTGACTGACTATCATAATTACCATAGAGGGAGCCTACTCGGATTATATATCATAGAATTCATGCATATATGGGTAATGCTACATCTTAGAAAGTGTTACCCAAGTGTAGGTAGTCTTAATTATAGTCCTCGGTGAGTCCAAGTATCGT
>JANLJB010001705.1:0-17216 GCA_026212285.1 Bursera cuneata | reverse complement strand
CAATTTAACTTGGATGGCTAATCTACCGTGAACAAGAAACTTTATTTTCAGACTGACCTTATGTGCAAACCTAAAGAACAAATTTTGTACATTTTACTAGATAAATAAAGTGAGTTTTGTATATTTCACCAGCTCAATAAGGAGAGTTATGTAAATTTCGTTAAATCTATTCTTCCACTTACGTGGACATGATATACCATGCATACATTTAGAGATTTCTCTTTTNGCATAATTTATGTTCAGAGAGATATTTCTTTGAAAGCTTAGCTGAGCTGTATTGTGGTTGAATGCATGCAAATTGCAGAAAGAGCTTTCTGCATTAAGCCACATTCTAACTACAGGCATTATGAAACCTACAGTATAGCTCATTCTGAGAAGCACTTTCCTGAAATGACCTGAACATCTTGATCATAGTTACACGCCTGTCATAGGATGAGCTGTGTGAGTCATGAAATCTTCCAACTTTATTTTCTCAGTCCTCCTTGGTGATGATTACTTATGGCTTCTTGATGGTTCTTGATCTTTTAGCAGTAAGAGAAGAGTTGCTTCGTTAATTAAGGCACATATTAACACACTCTCATACCTTTAAGCTGCGACTGCTGTTGACTAAATAAGTGTCATATTTCNACATTGCTGACAAATAAGATCTTGGATTGGTTTAAAAGGGTTTGGGTTCCTTAATTAAATGAACGGTTTTGAGTGAAAGACAACAACTAAATGAACTGTTTTGAGTGAAATGCAACCCTTTAGATTTTTGTTTGTTATTTATTTTTGGTTAAAATTTCATGATTAATCATAACAAACAACCAAATTAAGGAATTTAAGTTAAAAAGTAGTAGATCCAAAATTTTATTTGATTATCTTGTCAAAACAGTAGACCTGTCGTTCCATTGGCTTAGAAGGTTTTTACAGATCAACAGATTGTTGGATCGTTATAAGACCATTGGCCTGTTGGTATCTGACCGTTAGCCCATTCGTTAGACAATCAAAATTTTTATAATCTTGATTATTTAACACATCTTCCTGATTTTGATTATTCAAAAAATTCCTCCAAATTTCGTAAACATGGTATCTTGGCTACCATGGCTAAACTCCAGTTCGAAATCTTTTAATAACTATTTAGACCATCTTTTTTAATTATTCGTTACTACAAATCAGATCTTTTGATAATTAATTAGCCACATCAGTAACTTTGTTGTACATTNATTTTAGTTGTTGAAAGTTAAACTTGACTCAAATTAGTTAGAAAGAGAAATCAAATTAAGAGTTAGATTAAGGACTTAGTTAGAAATCTATGATTAGATAGGATTAATATTAAATAAGAGAGTTTAATATTCCAAGTTAGATTAGATTAGTATCACTTATTTGTTTTGGTTTAATATTATTAGTTTTCATGGTTTGACTAGAATTATGAAAAGTTTACCATATAAGGTTATGTAATTTGTCAATTTCAATTAGGAAGAAGTAATTAAGAAGTGGTGTTTTCATCTTCTAAGTATATTTTTCCTTTGTGTTCTTATGTTACTTGAGAAAGTTTATTTTTCAACAAAGCGTTAGTTTAGAGCAATTATTTATCCAACAAACTGGTATTAGAATTCAAAGTCAGAGCTAGGTTCAAAAAAATTAAAAGCCAGAGCAAGTATCAGAAAAAGATAAATTATTAGAGCCAGTAAGGCNAGTTCGAGGTTTTCAGGCATAAGTGGATCATGCAAAATTAATTCAAGCGCAAAGAAAAAGCTTCGAAGATGATTGGAAGAAAGATTTAAAAGCTCGATTTCATATGATTAAGATGGTAGAATTTTATGTTCTTGAGGAGATAATTCGTATAAAATCAGCCAAGAAGACATGAGGTTTTTTTATGAACACCTATAACGATGTTAAAAGAAGAAAAAATTTAAAAGGAAAAAAAAGAGTATGTAATATGCGTTGATTCAATTTTGAGAGAAGAAAAAGATACGCATTATGTAATCATGAGATTGAGTATCTTGTGGAGAAAGTAGAAGAGCAAGAGAAAAAAAAGATTAATGTGATTAGAGGAAGTACCATTTCTTCAATTCTTAAAAGAAAATAGAAGAATTTTTGTTTTGGTTGGTTCGGTTCAAAGAAGTTATTTCTTTCGTTTACCTTACTTTTCTTCATTTTTACCTTCTATCAATAACATATTATTCTTAATCAAAATGAACAAAATATTTTTTATGCTTATATCTTTTGTTTGATCTATATATGTGAATCTAATAGTAGATGTTATGCTAGTTTAACCTATATATGAATTCAATAGTAGATGTTATGCTAGTAATATATGTTTTTTTTTTTTTTTGAATTTAATTTACGTTGTGAGGGATTTAAACCTTAAACCACTTGATATCTTATTAAGTTGTCACTTACTTAAAAGTTTAAACTTGTAGGTGTGAATTTAATATTAATTTTATTGGTGGCCAAATCCGAATCAATGACCAGGTGGGTTTCATTCTAAATGTTGGCCAACGGGTTATAAAGTCTTTTAGCTCGTTGGATTATAAAGTCGGAGAAATAACTAAATTGTACAAACTTGAATTGGCTACAAAGGTTGATAAATAATTGACTCCTAGAAACTTGGTTTCGCCAAAAGGCTAAAGATGTTCCGATAGAGAAATATTTCACAAGAGTGATTTTCTTATGTCTATATATGGTAGAATTGAGGAAGCTAGTTGTTTGGCACAATGAAGAAAAGAACATAGACACTCTTAATAACGGTCTTAATAATGGACTATTGCTATGGATCCTACCTCCTCGTGCATTACATTTTAGTTGTTGGAGAGGTTTCATTTTTGGTCACCTGCCACTCAATCAATTTGTAACAACTTGTACTCATAATTTGAGAAAGTGTCCAACATACAAGTTGTAGATAATTGTCTTAGATTTTCAGATCATCTTTAATCACGTCATTTGGAGTTCTGGTTAGATAGAAATGGCCCCATAAGTCCACATAGGTCAGGTTGGACATTTCAAATTCTGGGTTCTGTTTTAACCCAATTTCGACCTATAAGACATTAGATTTGGGCTTTTAGTTGTTCTTCAAGTTTGTGAAGAAATCTGTTAACTTTCCAGAGATATAAGATTCGAACCAAATGGGCTTCTGGATTGAAAGTTATGCTCATTTTACTTGGCCTGCGTCAAAGTAACAAAAAATGAAAATTTACAACAATAATTCTTTTAAGCACAAATCAAAGTAAATACTTAAATTAATAGCATTTAAAGTGTAAAAATGATATTTAAACTCATAATAAATATACACTTTTAAGTGCTTATCAGAATATTAAATTACAAACTCTAACCGATTAGGTCCAGTACCTTTTTAACTCATAAATATAGCATGTCTAATCCGTTAACTCTATCCGACCCCACTAAAGGGATACAGTTACACACTTGAATTAAATATTCTAATTACAAAAAAAATTAATAATTTTAATCAAATTAAAATTACATCTTTAAGTTACATCCATTAAGTAACATAATTACATAAATACCCTTATAGGATACCGATAATTACACCTGGGTTAAGTTTATCGTTGAACCCCTTCAATTACATCTTCACCATTGAGACCAGTTTTATATTTAATGAATAAATTAATTTAATGAACTTACTTCATTAAATACTCGGTCAAGATTCATCATTCAAACCTCTCAACGTGATATCTCTTAAATCTATAGAGTTATGAATTCCATATCTAAATAATATTCTCTGTCTCACAAAATAACGGTCGTAACTAGCCAAGGTATTAACCTATATGACAAAAGTTTCACTTTCTGTTCTAATCAAAGATTGTAGCCTGCGAAGCAGAGTATACTATCCACTCAAGATTATGGTAGATATGCATAAGTTGCTTGGGTGTGAAGTTTATATATACAGTAACGGTAATTACACTGAACCATAAACTTCACATGGTCCAATTCAATATATACATTATACACAAGTGCCGCTCTAAATTCTTCATTTTAATGATTTGAGATTCATCATCCCCACGTGGCAAATGACATAACAATCTTGTCCAAACAGAGAGTCCAATTTTATTTATAGGTTGTGAATTTAATTCGAGCTTTAATTAAGTTTTGGGTCTCCCATATATGTCAACCTTATATAATCGGTAACTTAATTAATTTATTAGCTTTCGAATCTTGATCATTAATAGTAAGTATAGAGATTAAAAGAGACTTGATGGATTAGTGAATAAAATAATAATTATTTATTTCACAATATTGTTAATATTTACAGAAAAAGTGTCTTATTCCAAGGGCATATCTCTAACATCGGCCTGTTGGCCCTTGCAAATCGACGATCTGAAAGTCAGTATGACGTTTTTCTATGTTTTTTAACAATTTTTCTGGCCATTTTTCTATATTTCAACGAATTTTCCAACACTCAAAACTCTTCAAAATCATCCAGATTCACCTCCACCACACTTCACAACCAAATCGCAACCAAATCACAACTAAAATATACATTTCTCAACCCAATCACAATAAAAACAAAAATAAAAATTTCTCAACCGAATCACAACAAAAATATCTCAACCAAATTTCAAATCCAAACAACACCAATTTTTTGTATTTCATCATAAGCCACTTAAACTCATCAAGAAATCATCACCAAAGCAAACTCATCACTCTCTCAAATATTTGTCCTCCTTTTCACTGGAAAACGCGTTGGTCGTTGGTTTTTGTTCTTGTTATTGTTTGTCGGTTGGGTTGTGTGGTTAGTTGAGAGTGTTAGTTTGCTTTAGAGGTTCGTGCTTGAGAGAGAGAGTTAGAGAGAGAGAGAGAGAGAGAGTTTGATTTGAAAAAGTGAAGAGCTAGAGAAGATGAGTTTAAATAGGCGAATATTTTCGTCGTTTTAGGTGTAAGTGGATATATGAATTATATTAATATAAGAGTTGGTTATTTTTCAAATGAGCCTCATAATTAAGACTATTTCTTATAATTTTTGAAAATTCATTATGTCCTCCTTATTAGGTGTAAATTATTTTTATTAATAAGATTTCCCCGTACTATTGAGAGGTTTACCTAAAGCAAGAATTTAGTTTAGCTTAAAAAAATTTCTTGCTGTGCCACTGATTACCATGCAACACTTTTATTCGATTAAAAGAGAAGATATTATATTGTCTATTTTAGACTTCAAAAGAAGTGTTTTCCACTCAAATTGCATCTATTTGGTTAAGGTACCATGAAGCTTAAAAGTTTTCCAAAGACTCAGACTTTGTTTAGTTCTTCAGGTTTCCTTGTGAACAAGATACAGTATAAAAATTGATTTTTCTTATATGTGTTTACAACCACATCCATGCCTGAGAATTCATAAGCAAAGATGGGTTGGTTAACAAGTTCTAGTCTACTTTTCTGCGTCCAATTCTTGCTTCTGCATGCTCAGTGTCATGAAAAATTATGCCCTCCTGAAGAGGGTGCTGCACTGCTCGAATTTAAGCAACTCTTTTCCTTCAAGAAATGTATCCCAAGTTTTATGATGATGTAGGGTGTCGTCGTCTTGTCCAAATATGTTGTTATGGATTTTGAACCATGATTGCTGCAAATGGGACGGGTTCACATGTGATCTGCTGACAGTTCATGTGATTCTTGACCTTAGTTGCATCTGGCTTCATGG
Source organism: Bursera cuneata (assembly GCA_026212285.1). Classification (NCBI taxonomy): domain Eukaryota; kingdom Viridiplantae; phylum Streptophyta; class Magnoliopsida; order Sapindales; family Burseraceae; genus Bursera; species Bursera cuneata. The sequence continues at coordinate 11,584 of JANLJB010001705.1, read as the reverse complement.
TGAAATCCATTCCAACACTAGTCTAGTCTTCCGGCTTTCCCACTTGCAAAGCCTCAACTTGGCTTTCAATGACCACCAACGCTCTTGTGTTTCTTCTGGTTTTAGTCGATTTCGTAGTTTGATACTCCTTAATCTCTCTTCCTCTTAACTTTGGTGGTCAACTTTCACCTGAAATCTCCCATTTGTCTAATTTGTCTTCACCGGACCTCTCTAACAATTTTTTGAGTCTTAAAAAACCTGTCTGAAAAGCTAGTGTTCAAGACCTGACCGAGCTGAGCCAACTTATTCTCTCATTGGTAGACATGTCAAGAATAAGCCTGATTCTTTGATGAATATATCTTCTTCTTTGACATCTTACTGGTTGCAGTTTGCGAGGGAACGTCCCAGATATTATCTCTCAAGTACTACCAAACCTAGAGAAGCTCTTTATAGCGGATACTGATGAGCTGACTAGTCTGTTTCCAAGAGTTAACAAGGAGCAGTCCGCTGAGCTTTTTGGATGTCTCTGCTACAGGTTTTTCAGGATAACTACCTGATTCAATTGGAAATCTAAAGTCTTTGAGGCATTTGAATCTGGGTCCTGCCAATTGATGGGTTCACAAAAACTTACTGTTTTGGACTTCTGGAATAAAAATTTTAGTTGTCACATCCTATCATCTTTTTCAAACCTTGAGCAACTCAGCCATTTAGATCTTTCGTACGTATAACAATTTCAATGGCGAAATTCCCGAAATTTCTGTCCAACTTGACGCAGCTTTCTTCATTAGCCTTGTCAGGGAATCAACTGGCAGGTCCAAGTCCTTCTGATGTAGGTAGGCTTCAAAATTTAGTGTACATCTTTTTTAATGTTAACTTATTCAATGGAACAATACCATCCAGGCTATTAACAATACCGTTATTGGAGAATGTGGACTTAAGTCATAACCATTTAATGGGTCATATTCTTGAATTTCAGAATAATTTTGCACTCAAAAGCTTCGATTTGAATCATAATAGGTTGCGTGGCTCAATCCCAAGTTCGAACTTCCAAATCTGATGAATCTCAAGTGGCACTGTGGAGCCTTACTTGTGTTCGAAACTCAAAACACCTCGAAGAGCTTGATCTTTCTCACCACAATCTCTCAGCCAGCTCAAAAATAAAATTAGACTCTTCTTCTTTTCTAAACGTTCACTCATTGCAATTATCTTCTTGCAACATAAATGAATTTACAGAAGTCCTCAGAACCCTAAACAATTTACAGGTTTTGGACCTTTCGTATAACAGAATCCATGGCCAGATTCCCAAATGGATGGGCAACGTTGGCCTGGAATCTTTGCAGTTGTTGAATCTTTCAACAATTTCCTTACAGGCACAGATACTTCATGGAAATATCTAGAATCTCTTGACCTTTTCCAATAACAAAATCCATGGCCAAATTCCCACCTTGTTAGGCGACATAGGCCAGGTAACTTTGGAGTTTCTAAGTCTTGGCAACAATTCACTCACAGGCATTGAGCAGATTTCCTTGAAATTTCTAAAATTTCTTTACCTTCGTTTCAAATTGCTTCGGGGATCACTTCCACTTCTACCACCAAGTTCGACGCTTTTTTTTTTTTTTTTTCTCAAACAACAAATTGACCAGAGAGATACCTCATTAGATCTGCAATATGTAACCATTGAAATTCTTGATCTTTCTAATCATAACTTGAGTGCCACCAGTCCTGAATGCATAGGAAAATGGAGCTATAGTCTTCAGGTTTTGAATTGGCGAAATAATAGCTTTTATGGCACTATTCCTGTTCATTTGCAAAGGGCAATTCATTGATGACTCTCAAGTCTCAACGTCAACAACAATGAACTGGAAGGACAAGCCCAACGATGCTTGGTCAATTGTACAATGCTCAAGTTCTTAGATCTTGGAAGCAATAAGATATACCTTCCTACATTGGTTGGAAGCACTTCCAAATCTGCAAGTTCTTGTGCTACGTTCCAACAAGTTTTATGGTGGCTTAAAGGGTTTCATGAGGCCAAGCATCCTTTCCATAAGTTGAGAATATTTGATCTCTCAAATAACAGTTTTGGTGCTTCTTTGCCAACAAGATATTTCAGAAATTTAAAAGCAATTACGAAAGTTGGTGAAGCTTGAAGGAGAACTGCAAAGTATTGGGAAATTTTGTCCTCATAATCCTGCAGTACTGATAATAAATGGACTGCATTCTGAAAATTCACAATATATGGGGAAAGATTAATATTAAAATTCTGTGGCATTGACAATTAAAGGATATGAGATAGCTCATGGGAGAATTCTAAAGACTTCCACTATCGTTGATTTTTCAAACAATAACTTTCATGGACAGATTCCAAAATCAATTGGGAAACTCCATTCATTTGCACTCCTCAACCTTTCTCACAATAGTCTCACAGGTTATATCCCCTCATCATTTGGAAATTTGACAGCACTTGAATCTTTAGATCTAAGCTCATTGGAAAGACTCCGGAGCAGTTGGCAGACTTGACATTTCTTGCATTTCTGAACCTATCTCAAAATCAACTTGTGGGGAAGATACCCCGAAGCGCGCAATTTGATACCTTTGGAAGTGATTCCTATTGTGGAAATTCACGATTGTGTGGATTTCCATTGCCAGATTGCAGTATTGGTCAGCCATTAGAACCATCCCCAAAATCTGGTGATACAGAGTCTGAAATTGAATTTGGTTGAAGAATTGTAACGACGGGTTATGCAACTGGACTAGTGTTTGGAATGAGTATGGGATATATTGTTTTTTTCAACTGGAAAGCCTCAATGGTTTGTAAGGATAGTTGAAGGAGAACAACAGAGAGTGAGAAGGCTGATTCGGAAACTCAAAGGTAGAAGAATGTAGTGCATGCAGGTAGCTCAGTCTGGTATATTTTGCAAAATTGTGGTTTAGAATCATATAGATCATGTTCATGGGATTACCAAAAAGAAAAGAAAAAAGAAATTACAAATTTTTTTCTTACCATCGATAATAAGTAGTATTTCTGTATTGATCTCATGTATTGTTCTCTCTGTCAAAACAAGTATGAATTAGATTCTTTGAAAACAAATATTCCATGTTATAAATGTGCTGTTGAGGAAGCTTTGAAATTGGAAACAACAGTAGGAATATTCTTGATACCTGACGCTTCTTCAGATCCCTTGTAGTCTAGTGTTACAGAACTTGCTTCCATATTGATAAACTTTGATGGGTATCTGCAAATTCTACGGAGCAAAGTTACCCAGGAACCTATCACATCTTCCACTGATCTGGTGACACTAAACGAAATAAAGATGAATAGTTCCCAACACTTTACACAGTAACCTTATCAAATTGGTTTCAAGTGGGTGAAAATATATAAACTTTTGCTTCATCAATACTTAAATAATGAGGATACAGTAAGAAAGAAATAATTAGCAGAATTTCATTCATATAAATTTGTAATAACAGCACTTTGATCTATTCATCCTTAACACCTTTTGCAGGCAGGATAGAGTATGAAAAAGGACTTAAAAAACAACTTCATCTGTACCGTATAGCATACCTAAGGACAAAAAGATATAATAGTCCATTTCTGTAAACATGCAGACTAACAACAAAGTTGAGCTACCAAGTGTCAACAATTAATCCTCAAAGGCCTTCAATATTTTTTAGATTGACTTCAGTATGTAAATTATACGGAGATTGTGGTTCTCTCAATTATGTACATTTGCATTCCCACTAAATAACACTTTAGTGCAGGACCATTAAGCTTCCACCAATTTCAAAAGAATGTTCTCCCTTCGAAGAATAACCCTTTCAGCTTGCGGCAACAAAGAGGGTTTATTCTTTCTCTGCAATTACCACAAAAACATCCTTCAGTGACCATCTCTTCCTCTCACTTTTGGAAGGAGGATTGATGACAGCTCTCTCAGCATTAGCTGAACGGTAACCAATAACAATCTCTCTTCTCTGTCGGGCTCGTAATATCACTTCAAAGAAACTCAACTCCTCCCCTTCTCGAAGATAGAGATCTGCTTGCCTTATTTGCAATTCATTTCCCTGTTAGAACCAAAACATCCCTTGGTTATTAACTATGTAAATGTACATTAGAAATAGATGATAAATCATTACACGAAGCCACACATTAAATGTAATATAATAGATTTCAAGTACCATAGGGGTCGTTTTAAAGCTTTAAATAATTCCACAAAAACCTATTACTTCTCATAAACCTAAATATTTTTGGGTTACAAAGTCTAATCTGTGTGTAGAAATTAATCTTCATAATATATTTGCAGGTAGAGGACCAACATGCAAACCATCAGAAAAAAGCATTAGACGTATTATTTGGAACGTTAATTTAATTTGGGAAGTCCCCCCTCCCCTCCCTCTGCCCCAACCCTGAAAAGGAAAGAAAATCTGATGCCTGCCACTGCATGCAATCAGATAAGTGGTAACATTTCATATAGAGTACCTCCTCTGCAAACAACTCTTCTAAGACATCATTTATCTGCCGATCCTCTGCAACCATGGCTAATGCCATGCTGACAAGTTCATTCGACAAAACATAATCACTGATCTTAGACATGGATAGTAGATTCTTAGTCCTTGGATCCAGAATTTCACTGATTATTACTGACTTATCAGAAGCCTGCTGCATCTCCCCAATCCAAGAGCCTGGTGAGAAGCTACCTCTGTTATCTTGGGTTACCATTGCTTCTCTATATGGGAGACGCTTTGCCTGCAATGTTTATAAAGAACAGCTTTATCTTATGGTCAACATTTGATATACCAAACAAAGGAAATTACTATTTATGATGAAGAATATTCCTGCAAGTAGACTTATAAGGTTATAGCAATGCAAATGTAAAATGAATAGCCTTTGATCAACAATAATCAGTGGAAATTGCCACTAGAACAATACATGACAGATCAATGCAGTTGAAGAAATAAATTGAGACAATCAGAAGGTCTATCTACTACCTTATGATCATATTTCAGATTACCTGAATATCACGAATCAGAAGTAGTGAAGCAAGAGACCTTGAATCTGCTTGCATGGCTGAATCTTCGACTGACTCATCAGCCAAAATTAAAATCTGTGAAACCAGATACCACATCAAAATATAATTAGCATAAGAAATGATGGAAAATATAATCAGAAATTAATTTTACAAATGTCAAGGACATTAAACTTCCACATGCCTCATCAACTTCAAGTTCATATCTGAACTTAAAAATTTTCTAAAATATTTAGAAAGTAAGTTAAAGTTTTTGAAATTAATTTTACATCATCCAGTGAGCACTTGCCTCTGGGAAATCAGCTTAGTGATGCTCATGCTTTGCATACTGTTTCATGATGATGACCAATTATATGATTCCCTTTACCACATATAATAATCATAAATAGATCAGACATAAAAGCTACTCACTGAATCAAATGATTCCAAGGGAAGGCTTTCCAAGTGACGCCGTATAACAGCATTCCCCTCACGATTCACCAGTGTTATGTTCTCCAACCTACTGAGGTCTAGGCCACCATCAACAAGCTTCTTTTCCCTATCACTTTCAAGGACCTCATTGAACATCCAAAGTTCTGAACCCGGTGCTAAAAATGCATCTAACACCTACAGAACATAATTGAGTAAACAATACTATTACAATCTGTATAAAAAAATAATTCTCTGTTGTGTAAGAAATAAATGAAACAAGTTTCCGAATATTTGATGACTTAGTGCAAGGAGTTGAAATTGAATAGTATTGGCGACAGACAGATTCCAGATCACCACCACTTTGTGTACGGTCAAGTTTGCACCCAAGAAGTGTTGGGAGCAAGATTGTAGATTCATTGTAACATTACCATAATCATATCCTCCATATCACGTCGCCAACCACAAAAAAGGATCCTTTCTGTAGACTTTGGAACAATAAATTCTTTGGGTAGCTTTCCTCTCCGAACCTACAGCATTCAAGCCAAAAAAAGAAAGAATTAGGGGCTTCGATAGAAAGAACTTACCACAATCATATCATCAATGTCCCTCCTCCATCCACAAAGTAGAATCTTCTGTGACTTTCTTGCTGGTCGAGCAATGTGTATGAATGATTTGTCTTTGACCTGGATGATCAAATTGATTGTATTTATATAAGTTTTATAATTATGATATGCCCCACAGCCACTTAGTCAAATTCCACAGAGGCATCACCTGAGCCTGCAAAAACTATTACAACTTTCTTTATCATGAATGACTGCCCAGCTATGATAATCCTATCTAACCTACACAAATTTTTAGCTAGGATATCACTTCCTACATCAAATTAATGGCCTAAACCATACAAAACTTATAGATGGCAGGAAATTAGATAATTCTACTATTTGTGATTACTCTACCATTTCTTTCCCAAAATATGTGTTGAATATGATTAGACTAAAATCATTTCTACCCTGGCAAAAAGATCTTTGAGAACCTTCAGTGGGATTTGTGTATGATTGGGATAATGGAAATTGAGTCAAATAAAAATATCATCCCAATGCATAAAGTAATTGGTTCAGTCATGGTAACAATATGTCATTATCTTTGGAACACTGGTGAAAGGCATGATGAAATGCAGACAACTAAATTGAGCTCATTCATATATTAATAGCCAAGTCATCTAAGTGTTCTCTTTTTTTTTTTATTTTTTTTTTATTTTTTATTTTAATTACATTTGTTATCACTCTTCCAGTGAGCTTAGATTTAGATGGATTCATTTAAGGCAGAAGTAAAGTCTCCCCNAATAGCCAAGTCATCTAAGTGTTCTCTTTTTTTTTTTTTTTTTTTTTAATTACATTTGTTATCACTCTTCCAGTGAGCTTAGATTTAGATGGATTCATTTAAGGCAGAAGTAAAGTCTCCCCATTATGCATATACCATGTTGGACCATACAGCTAACGGAAAATAAGCTAGCAACACAGAACGAGATATTTATCTAAAAAATATGTATTTTCTAAAGGAGAATGAAAGCACCATAGGCAATGCTGCTGGAGCATAGCTGTCATCATCTTCCGCAATGACAAGAATTTCATCTTCCTCCTGCAGAATGTAAGAGTCATCAGGATTCAGGATAATCTTCCCACCGCAGGATGCAACCTTGACTCCACAAGGTATAGCATCAGGAAAACTGATCAATACATCCTCAAACGTCATGCCATCCAATACCGGCCATCTTTTTATGTAGAACTCACAATTTTCAAACCCAAGAATATCTTCCCAGATCTGTCACAGCCAGTCCACAATTACAATGGATAAAGTGAGCAGACAATGACAGGAAGCTAATTGCATAACACAAAGGTAAAATAAGCAATTAAGAGCTAGAGTAAATGAATAAACCATAAAATTAACACACACATATATTGAAATGCTACCAAACTTAAAAGAAGACAACAGTATTTAAAATAACCAAAATGAACCTGTGCGAGTCCAGGTTGCCGAGCACATTGAATCATCAAACGGCCAATTACATCATGTGCTACAACAGTTTCAACAAGTTCTCCTCCAACAAGTTTAACAAGGACCTCATTGTCAAGATCACTTAGTTCTACGACAATGTGCCCTCTCAACCCTTCTTTTACTCCAGTGAGACTTAAGACTGTTCTCAAAGCGCGGGCATCACTCTGTATCAGACCATGAATGAGTTAACAGTGATCTATATAAAGCAATGTTAAGACACAATAATATCTTCACTCAGTTCAACCTGATCAGCATTTCCATCTTCAGCAAGGACAATTATTGCACGGGCTTTGGAGACCGATACCTGAAAACTTTCATATTAGCATATGGGATAAAGATGCCAACAGCTGCATAATATGGTTTTCCAGCAGCAAATAATCATCATCCACAATAGAGTAATAAGAATTCACATTATGCAGATAAATGAATTTCAAATGTAGCCACAACTGCTTAGAAGAATGAGATGGAAAACCTTTTGCTCTTTGAGTTCAAATTTTTTTTACAGTGTCCATTATAAAAGTGCCATAAGTACTTATCACTTATCAGCCTTTTCTAATAGTTTATTTTTCCACTATTATTGAATTACAGGAAGCTTATGAGCAGAAGATGGTCATAAAATTTTGCAACAGCCTCACGCTTCTGGCATAACTTGGTCCCTTTCCCATTTAATTGATTAAAATGGGTATTTATGTAACTTGAAGTTGGTAACTGACATTGATTTGGCTTAAAAACTCACATCATTAGGTGTCAGTTAACTTTACTACAGGTTTATTTCAACTTTGTCGCCAGATTAAGTTCAGTTGGCTAGATCATCTTTTCATAGGAAAAATGATTATCACATGAACCATGATAACAAGTATGCACACCTTTTTAAGGTCAGCCAGAATCAGGGGGCTTCCACTTCTGCATATTACAGATGTGCCTTTGAAATCAAATTCCATCTTGGAGATATCAAGTTCCATCTCCTCTTTGTCATGTTCGGCCAAGACTACAACAATCCCTCCACCCAAGCTCTCATTGGCTATGGCAAGTTGATTCAGTAGTGATCCCTGAATTTACCAGAAATAATTGGTCAGCAGGAAAAAGCTTAATTAAAAAGCCTATATAAGTCTGCAATAACCTGTGACCAGGCAGATACCATCTCCTATTATAGATGCCGGAGCACATTAACTTGAAATGTCTTAAGCAGGATAGGTAGCTAAATCAAGCACTACATCGATAGATAATGAAACAGGACTTGAAAGAATTATAAAAAGAGAAAGAAAATTATAATAGAACAGTTTAGAGCTTATCTGATTTGCAATCTTAGTACAATTCAAACAAACATGTTTAGTTGGAGGTTTCCAAAATTGCTTTCAATTACAATCCTAAAGTAGTTTATGAAATCAATTAAAAAAAAAAACTTAAAAAATTATGTTTTGCTGGAATTTTTTATTTTTTATTATTATATTTTTAAAATGGTTTTCAGTTGAAACTCTAAAAACTAGTTTACAATCTAGAAACAAAAATATTAATTAAAAAAAAAAAAAGGCTGCTCTCTGTATAATTTGCGAACTCTATCATAGTTTTTTAAAATTATTTCTAGAGCATTAACAAAGTACCCTTTAATTTTTTTTCAAGATTTAACTAAGAATTTTTTTTTTTTTATTCTCCCATTTTTATTTGTTGAGGGGTGGGGGCAGGCTGCAAGGAGCAGATGATTTTCTTTTTGGTTCCATATGACTGGAGAAAGATGAAAAGAAGCAGAACAAAACGATTACCGATTTGACAGAGTTAATTATATACTACTGTTGCACTAATTATGCTCTATAAAGCTCCTATTTTAATTGACACTTACATACTCAAACTAAAAAAGAACTACACAAAAAACTTTAGTTCTTTTTTTCCTGTTTGCTTAGATATGATGTGTTATTAGTACCCTATGATTGTTTTTCTTTTGGCGTGCAATTTATGAACATGAATTCAAGTAGAGGGCTCCGGTAAAGGTAGAACCAATCAAGTATGCAAGAGAATTAGCTCATCAACTATTAAATTTACTTCTGGATATTTAGTGTCCTATCCATAAGAGAAACTGAAAAAAAAAAAAAAAAAAATATTAAGCACAGAGAAAAAAGTTTCACATGGAAATGTCTCAGAATTAGAACTTTACCAGTTTATCACTCCACCCAAGAATTAGGGTGTGGTTTTTCTCCACTACCTCACTTTTTCCTTTCCTTAGTGAGTCAAACTTCTCAGAAATTGAATCGGAAACAAGACCAAGCATCATTGCAAATATAAGCATTCCACCAAAACTAATGGAAACTGAAACTAGCCTTGGACCAATACCTTCAGAGTTCGCATGGTTGCCTGAATCAGCCACATATGTCCAAGACAACCAAAGACAATCTGCTAAGCCATCATCCGTCACACCATAGAGTGCCAAACCCCCAAGACAAATAAGTAATAGAGTTGCAACCAACAATGCCAATGGCTTAGCATATGGATGGACTGAAAAGAATATGTCCACCCGATATGCTAGCTGCTTATTTAAACAAACCTCTTCTGAAATATTATCCGATGATCTTGATTTAGAGACAAAGTCAACATATTTGACAATAAGAATTGGAATTGATAAAAGGATCAATGAGACAATTAGAGCCAAGTTCTTTAATCCTTCCCTAGGAAATTGGTCACTCTCTTGTGATATGGAGTTAACAATATCTATAGAATCCAACAAATTGCAAGCTCGTAATCTAATATTCAATTTTGAAACCTGGTCCTGTAAAAGAGTAAATGCTGCCAGTTTAGCAAGACCTCAGACGTTAAAAACAATGCAATTACAGAAGATAACCAAATTGGGCAATTTTTAATAATGGAAATTCACTAGAATGCTAGAAGAAAAACAAAGAGGAGAAGCCTTAATCGAAAAACTTATGAGCAAGCCCAAAATAAATCATATTTAATGATCACCAAAAACAAACTGAAACCACCAAAATCAAACTGAAATGGTTCACAAAACAAGTGCTTACGGAGTGAAACAACTTACGGACTTAATGCAGCTATTGCAACGTGAAATGCAGCGACGACAGTTGTGAAAGCCAAAGCGAGTTTTGATGATTGAACGACAACAACGATTATTCTTATGAAGAGGAGAGGGACTAGGGAATACTTTTTGGACTTGATGACAGCCACTCTTGAGGACAAAGTTGAATTGACGCAGGCAAATGATACGACTCCAAAAATTTCATCTTTGATTTGTTATGTATTTGCTTTCTTTTATTTCCCTCATGTACATTTTTTTCCTTCTGTTCTCAACTTAAAACCTCTATAACCGCAATGTCCCATGGGTTAGAGTTTCAATCAGTGAAATTATAATAATCTTTGACAAATGGAGGACAATACCTTCCAAGTGATAATTTTTTTTCTTTTCTAAATTAAAAAAAAAAAATTAGCAGTGACATGCTAATTGAACTGCTATAAGTTTCATGCATGAATTGAAGTATTAAAAAAAAAAAAAAATTACCCGCAATTCGTTGACTTGATTGTGTAAAGAGAAATTCTTGTGCACCAAAGAACTAAAAGTTGTTATCACAATCTGCAATTATTCAAAAGAAAATTTAACATTTACTTTCACAAAATTACGAAAAAGCACACAGGAGCCCTATATAATGGAAGAACGAACCGCTATACAAATCGCCATATGCCACCGAATCTTGACCCGTTGACCCCAGACCCCGGAAACCTTCTCAGCCGTTTTCTCGCTCGAAACGCCCGCGTTTCGGACTGAAACGGCGTCGTTCTCTTGGCGTTTCGCCGATCTCTCGGCTTGTCTAATTGAGTACAGCGCTCTCTTCCTGAGCCCCGCATAGTTGGAGTCCCTGAAGTAGGTGGAGGAGGAATTAGAGGACGAAACGGATCGAAACGCCTGCGTTTTGGGGGGTTTCGAATCGGGCTGACGTGGCTGGGAGAGTCTAGGGTTTGAGGAGAATCTACGAGGGTGTTTTTGGAATTTTGGTGGGTGCTGATAAGAGGAGTGAGCGAAAGAGTGTGAAGGGAAGAACCAGTCTCTGCCAGAGGAAGAAGGAGACGAATCTGAGTCAAGGGACATGGTTGAAATGTTTTGAAACGTTTGGGGGCTT